>JAYMFT010395121.1:0-19373 GCA_038088735.1 Panulirus argus
TATAATAATAATAAATAATATATATATATATATATATATATATATATATATATATATATATATATAACTCTGAAACCTCCTGTGGTGTAAGGGCATTCTCTTTCACCTCCGTTTTTGTCAAGAAGCCACAGGTTTGGGATGTATTGTCTGTATCCTCCAGGATAGGTAGTCTTTCCCTGCCTGATCCATGAAACTATGTCAGCAAAATTTCCCATATCGTGAATGACAAGCTGCACCACATCCAAACTGAGTCTTCATCTGACATGTGTGGACATTTGTCTTGTACACAAAAGAAAGTTGGAAGGATAAAATCAGCTCATCTACTGTTATTTTGTTTTGCACTTCCCCTTTCCCCTCCATTCAACTTAGGCCAGTAAGGTTGGGCCCATTTCTATTCATTAAACCTCAGGGTCAAGTCTCCCTCACTTTCCACAAGTGTTAGCTGATGTGGGCTGGTCTTTGGTATCCATGGTACTTGACAGCAGGGGCAGGTGTGTCTCTGTCTTTGGTACCAGGGAGGATAACACTCTCTGTGCTAGACACAGTGTGTGGCATGAAATGGCATTATATCCCACTACACTTTCCTTGCAACCAATTATGATTAGCAGGGATACAAGGAAAGTTTTGATTTCTTAGTTCTTTAAGCCATTAACATAGTTACCCTTCAACCACCACATGGCACAGATGTCCTTCCTTTTCTTATCAAATCTCCTTTGGGATAGGTCAATAACACCAATCCCTGATCAGTTTTTATGCACCAAGGCAGTATCCTTTTTGGTATACCTGGATAGCTTTGTATAGATTTGTGAAAGAAAAGCAAGTCATCAGTTGATGCCCTAGCTAAACCCTCTTCCACCATGTGTAAAGGACATTGCCCCAGGATAGGGCATGCAGACCAGGCTACTGGCTGACTCCTACATTAATCATACTTGACTCCATTGTCAACTGCACCTTCATCCCTACTTCCCTGTGTTGTGTCGAGGAGTTTCTCTATATTTCCAGTTCATCCATCAACAGTGGCCGAATATGCAGAAAGCTTTGATCCATTACTAGACAGGGCACTGAGTGAACTCAGCAGAGATGTCTCCTTCGAAGAAACAGAGGACATAGGTGTTGATTTAGGTAATCACTATTCAAATGCACCAGCAACTCTCATTGTGGATGATAAATGTTCCTCTCCTTCAAGGCCCCAAGTTCAGTGCAAAAAAGTGAGACAGAAATTTCTGTCAGACACAGGCAAGGAGTCTGAATTTAAGTGGGTGACATGCATGTTAGAAATATCCAGGAACTGAATTTCACTTCGCAACCAATGCCCAGAACCATGTTACCCTGAAGTGTGATAAATGATTAGTTGAAGAACTAACCAGCAGCGTTAGTGGAGGCATACAAATACAGATACTCCTCCAAATGACCGTGCACACCCAAACAAAACTGCTATTGATAACTTCCAAGACCCAGCATTTCTTTTTCAATCTGAAAACATCAGGAACGTTTAACGAATTTAAGGAAAAAAAATATTGACATATGAGTTGAGTACTCAACTGGAACATTACCTCTGTGAGAAAAAAGAAATATTCTGGGCACCACAAAGTTGTTACAGAGGAAAATGATGTCATATGTCTGCAAGAATTTCAAGCACTTTTTGATAAATCCCATGTAAATTACCCAATTGCAAATGCTATAATCCTAGATCAGCTAACACTTATGTATGTAAAACAGTCACTGTCTCATGCACCTCTCTCCTTACAAAAGCCTGACAGATTCTAAAACCATGATATCAAAGTACATGTCAGTAATTCTACACTCAGTATATTAAATGCCTTTGCTCCTGCCAACCTCCATCACTGTACAAATATAACTAACTTGGTTCATACCAAACCTGCTGTGTTAATTTGAGACCTCAGTGCTCAGCACAAGAAAATGGGTGGCCTCTTCAGTAACACTAATCACAAAAGACTAATTCCACTCCTAGATGCATATGATGTTGTTCATATCATCAGTAAAAATCAACCAACACACATCTATGAAGGAATCATTGACAGTTTTATAGACCTTAACTTGTCATGTGCAACCCACATTTCTGATGTTGATGATCTTATGTCTGGACATTCACTAATAATGCTTACAATGAATATAACTAATGTTAACTTATCCAGCACGAAAGTGAATAGAAGACTGATAGTGAAACAAAAACATCAAAATGAGTTCATAGATTATATATCTGACTTGTACAAAGATTATGAGTTTACAAATGTATTAACTTTTAATGTTAACCTTGAAACTACTTTATATAATTTCTTTAAGCAAATTGAGCTAACTTGAAAGAGTAGAAGGAAAGGACCACACAATAGGCCACACCAGGAATATAATGATTCCGAACTTAAATAACTAAAATCTATGGCTAGGTAAATATGTAAGGGTATAGACAACTTTGAACTCCTAAAATCCTATATCAAACCTATTGCAGGAGCAAGGGAACAAAGGACTCTTTGCAAATGGCTAACAAAAAGGGCTCATACTTCTAACTAAAGCATGCTGCCACCTAAGACTAAAAATGTTTTGTACCACAAATCCAGAGATAAAATGGATCTTACACAATTCATGACATAGACAGTGGCTTGGGCAGCCACCACCTTATTGTACCAGCAACCCCTATAGCGGATGATGAGCTTACCACACCGTTAAGGTCTCATGATCAGGGCAAAAAAGTGAAACTGAACTTCCCACCAGACACAGCCATTGAGGCCAAATACCAATGGTTGACAAACGTGAGATGGAAGTATCTACAAACCAAATTTCACTTCACGAATAATGGCTAGAACCATGTCACCATGAAGAATTATTAATGATTAGTTAAAGAACTAACCAACAACATTATTGAATGCACACAAATGCAGTTATTTCCAAATGATCATGCACCTCCTTACAAGACTGCCATCATTGTCTTGGGACTTGATAACTACCTAGACCCCACAGTCTTTCTTCAAAATGAAAACAATATCAAGAATGTTAAACAAATCAGAGGTAAAGAAGCAGTCATAGCAGACTGGATTGGTAGTGAACATGTTAAACAAATCAGAGGTAAAGAAGCAGTCACAGCAGACTGGATTGGCAGTGAACACCCAAGGAAACTCACTGTCCCTGGTGCCTTCCATTATCTCAGGGTGGATGTCTATCTTCCTCCGAGATGGCGGTGCTTCAAATGCCAAAGATGGAATCATGTGGTGAATGTCTGCAGATCTAAGCCCTTTTGGTATATGTGCATAGAAACATCTTATACAAACATGCAAGGAAAAACTTGACACTGGGCAGACCATTGAAGAAAAATGCATAAACTAAGCCAGTGTCAAACTGAATAGAAGATTAATAGTGAAACAAAAGCATCAATATGAGTTCATAGAATATATCTCTGACTGATAAAAAGATTATGAGCTCACAAATGTATCAACTTTTAGTGTTAAACTTGAGACCATTATATACAATTTCTTCAAGCAAAGTGAGCTAGCTTCAAAGAGTAAAAGGAAAAGACTTCACAATAGGCCACACTAGTGCTATAATGATTCCAAACTTAAACAACTAAAATCTATAGCTAGATAAATACTTAAGGATGTAGACAGCTTTGAACACCTAAAATGCTTTATCTAACCTATTGCAGGATCAAGGGAACAAATGACTGAACTTTGGCAAAATGACTGGGAAAAGTTTCTGACTGAACTAAATCAGTACTCTCCTCAAAGCCAATCCTGGAAAGATACTATTAGAGCTACTGAAAAGAAGAACAGAAAAATATCTGATTCCAACCCATTGCAAAAGGCTAATGAATTAATCATGAAATGAGTCCATATTTCTAGCTGCAGTATGCTGCCACCTATGACTAAGAATGTTTTGTACAACAAATCCAGAGAAACAATCTTACATATTTCATGACATAGCCAATGACTTGGACAACCACCACCTAATTGCACCAGCAACCCCTATGGCAGATAATGAGCTTTCCTCACCATCAGGGTCACATGATCAGCACTAAAAAGTGAAATTGAACTTTCCACCAGACACAGGCATAGAGGCCAAATACTAATGGTCGACACATGTATGGCAGAAGTATCCACAAGCCAAATTTTACAAGGCAAACCACCCACAGTCATGTCACCTTGAAAAATGATCAACGATTAGTTGAAGAACAAACCAACAGTGTTATTGAAGGCATTCAAATGCAGATACCTCCAAAACAATCATACATACCTTAACAAGACTGCCATCATTGTCTTAGGACTTTGATAAAAGCCAAGACCCCATAATCCTTCTTCAGAATGAAAACATCAAGAATGTTAAATGAATCAGAGGTAAAGAAGCAGTCATAGCAGATTGGATTGGCAGTGAACACCCACCAAGGAAACTCACAGTCCCTAACGCCTTCCATTATCTCAGGGTAGACATCTGCCTTCCTTCGAGATGGCAGTGCTTCAAATGCCAGAGATGGAAGCATGTGGTTAATGTCTGCATATCTAAGTCCTCCTGGTGTGATATATGTGCAAGGAGAAATTTCATACAAACATGCAAGGAAAAACTTGACAAAGGGGAGACCATTAAAGAAAATGCATAATCTTAGCCGCTGTTAAACTTAATAGAAGATTAATAGTGACACAGAAACATCAAAATGAGTTCATAGATTATATCTCTGACTGGTAAAAAGATTATGAGCTCACAAATGTATCAACTTTTAATGTTAATCTCAAGACTACTATACACATTTTCTTTAAGCAAAGTGAGCTAACTTGAAGGAGTAAAAGGAAACGACCTCATAATATATAGCACCAATGCTATAATCATTCCGAACTTAACTAAAATCTAAAGCTAGGTAAGTATTTATGGCTATAGACAGCTTTGAACACCTTAAATGCTATATCATACCTATTGCAGGAGCAAGGGAACAAATGACTGGCAAAATGAATGGGAACAGTTTGTTATTGAACTAAATCAACACCTTCCTCAAAGTCAAACCTGGAAAGATATTATTAGAACCGTAGTAAAGAAAAACAAATAAATATCTCATCCCAGCATGTTGCAAATGGCTAATGAATTAATCATGAAATGGGTTAATAATTCTAGCTATGGCATGCTGCCACCTAAGATTAAGAATGTTTTATACAACAAATCCAAAGATAGAAAAGATCTTACACAATTCATGACACAGACACTGACTCAGGCAACCACCACATGATTGCACCAGCAACCAAATATGGTGGATGACAATCTTTCCTCACCATCAAGAGCATCCCTCTCAGCCTCCGCAGGGCATAGACCTCCCTGTTGTCTCTGTCATATTTATTGTAGGATGGGTCATTAAAAGCAGTTCCTGTTGTGTTCTACTCGGCACCATGGCAGCTGACTGCTTCATGCAGCTACCAGTACCCTTTTGCTCTACATGGATAGCTCTGTATAGCTCTGTGGATGAAAAAAGAGACGACATTTGCTGCTCTGCCCTACTCTATTGTATGTAGAGGACATGAGTCACGGCAGGGTCGCACGGACCAGACCAGCTGGAGGTCAGCTGTACGACTTGCACTTGACTTGTGGGTCAACCGCACCTCCATCCCTCCACTCACATGTTGGTGGAGTTACTATACAGTTCCCCGTGTGATCAACAGCAATGACCGCATACAAGGAATGCTGTGCTCCTGCACCACAGAGATTACCAACCAGTGAAGTTGACAGAGATATCCCCCCTGAAACAAAGGACATAGACAGTAGTGTGGATAACCACCACCATATTCCACCAACAAACCCTATGGCAGATGACAAGCCTTCCCCACCATCGGGGTCACATGATTAGCACAAAAAAATGAAACTGATCTTCCCACCAGGAACAGGTACAGAGGCTAATTATCAGTGGTTGGCACACATGTGGCGTAAGTACCCACACACCAAACTTCACTTTGCAAACATCGCTTAGAACTACGTCATCTTAATAAATGATCAACAATTAGTTGAAGAACTAACCAACAGTGGTACTGAAGATATACAATTGCAGATACCTCCAAACTATGCCTACCCTAACAGGATGCTGTCATCATCCTGGAACTTGACAACTATCTCCAGAATGAAAACATCAAGAATGTTAAACGAATCAAAGGTAGAGAAGCAGTCATGGCAGACTGGATTGGCAATGAACACCCTCCAAAGAAACTCACAGTCCCTGCACCTTTCGTTATCTCAAAGTGGATAATTATCTCCCTCTGAGACAGCAGTGCTTCAGATGCCAGAGATGGAATCATGTGGCTAACATATGCTGATCTCCCATCTTTTGGTATGGCATATGTGCAGGGAAACATGCCACACAAATCTGCAAGGAAAAAGTTGATAATGGGGAGATTGTTGAAGAAAAATGCAGAAACTGTTAGCAACTTAGAGTTAGGGCATGGAATCGAGACTGTACCAAGAGGTCAACGACATTTTAATGATCCGATGAGCAAACAAACCAAACACCCACCTCTCCATCACCTTCCACCACATCCAGCACTTGCCCAGCTCCTGGAGTTTAACCCCCACAAAACATGGTAACTCCAAGCTGGCCATGGAATAGACTAGTCTCCCCAAAGACACAAGAACTACTCGCTATACCTAATGAACAGATTGTTAACAACAGCAATCTAGGAAATAATGATTATTGAAATTCAAAGCAGTATTGAAAGAATCAAAAAGTAGAATGAGGAAATATTGAAAGCTATGGAAGTTCAACACAAATCTGTGGAAGTACTTTATGAGAAAATGCTGAGCTAAGTAATAAGATTAATGCCCACCAACAAGTACCAGAAACAGCTGTGCATGGTGATAGGGGGGTTAAGCATGCATAAATCTATCAATGTGTTATGAAAGAAAGTCCAGTTGCTGCATGAAAAGGTTGATGCACACCAACAGATGATTGGTCCACCAGAACATGGTGATGATAATGTGCTCAAATGTATTGATGTACTTGGTGAGCAAATACATGAGCTAAGTGAGAAAATTGCTAAGCAGAAAAAATTATAATGCTCTTAAAACGCAAAAAGGTAAACAACAGTGTATCACCATCACATGCTTCACACAGTGATGATGATGATAGTGAGAAGAATGAAGAATGAAGCAGAAGTTGATAAGCTGTTAAATAAAACAGTTCCCAAACTCCTTCATGGTAAAGGAATTAGTGACCAATTAAGTCATTCTGCAATTACTGGAAATATAAGAAACATTGTGCTAAATTGGTACAAAGAAATACATGAAAGACTTCACATCATAAGGGAGATCCATGCAACTTATAAGGAAAATGGCTAACAGGAACATTGTTCAACAATATAGTGATATCACAATACTGTTGGAACATTGCCTCTATGAAATAAAAAAAGATATTCTGACCTCCATCACAAGGTTGTTACCATAGACTATGATGTCATATGTCTCTGAGAATGTGAAATGCCTCCTGGCAAACCCCCACACAAATTACCCAATTAGAAATGCTATAATCCTAGATCTACCAACACGTCTAATGTATGTAAAACAGTCTCTACCTCATGTACCAATATCCTCTCAAAAGCCCGACGGATTTCAATACCACGGTATCAAGATACATGTCGGCAATTCTACACTCAATGTACTAAATGCATATGCTGCACCTGCTAACCTAATCTATCATACGATTTATCTAATTTTCTTCATATTGTACCAACTGTCCTAATTGGAGACCTTAATGCTCGATACAAGAATCTGGGTGTCTTCTTCACTAACAGTAATGGCAGAAGTTTGATCTCACTCCTGGATGCATATGATGATGTTCAAATCATAAATAAGAATCAACCAACACACATATATGGAGGAATCTTTGATAAGTGTATAGGCTTTAACTTGTCATTTACAACTCACAGTTCTGATATTGTTGATGATCTTATGTCTGACCAATCACCAATAATAGTTACAATACATATCACTACATGTCAACTTACCTGGTGTCAGACTGAAAAGAAAAAGATTAACAGTGAAACAAGGACACCAAAATAGGTTGATAGATTATACCTCTGACAGGTACAAAGATTATGAACCCACAAATGTACAAGCATTTAATGTCAATCTTGAAACTTCTGTAAACAACTTCTTTACAAAAAGTGAACTTCATAGAGTAGAAAGAACACCCTTCATAATAGGCCACATCAGGACTATAATGACCCTGAGCTGAAACAGCTCAGATTTATAGCTAGGCAAATAGGTAAAGGTGACAGACAACTCTGTACACCCAAAATGTTAAACTATTTCAGGTATCTCTTACAGCAGTGAGGGAATGAATGACTGAACTCAGACAGAATGACTGGGAACAGTTTGTTAGTGAACTAAATCAACACACTCCGTTAAGCCAAACCTAGAATTGTATCAACATAATCATGGGAAAGAAAAATAAACAAGTATCTCATCCCAGCCCACTGCAGAAGGGTAACAAATTAATCATGAAATGGGCCCATACTTCAAGCTATAACATGCTGCCACCTGGGACTTGGGATGTTTTGTACAATAAATCCAAAGAGAGAGATGATCTTACCCTATAACTGCTAAACAAGCAACATGATGAATGTGATGTGCCATTCTCTGAGTCTGAACTTGATGCAGCTCTAACCAGGGACAGGGGCACTGCCCCTGGGGAGGATGGTATCACTTATGACATCATTAGATTTTTAAGATGTGTACCTGGTAACCCATTATTAAAAATGTTTGATATGATTTATGCCACGGGTCATCTACCCTCCTCATGGACCAACACCCTAAATGTACCAATACCTAAACACAATCAACCTGATGAATTTTGCCCCATCTCCCTGACGAGTTGCCTGTACTAAATGTTTGAGAGGATGGTGCTCAACAGACTACTACACAGAATCAAAGAACATGTCACCTAATATTAATGGCTTCACACACGGCAAAAGTATACACAACTGCATAACAACTTTCCTGTTGGGGACAGAGGGCATAAATACACCACTTTTCTGGACCTAAAAACTGCATTTGATATTGGCAATAGGCAGGTTATCCTATATGAGTTAGGAAAAATTGATGTAAGTGGCTGGCTCCTGAATTGGATACTCGACTATCTCTAACAGAAAAGCTGTACTGTTTCAAGGCTACAAAAGTGAAGTTGAAGACAAGCTACTTGGTACTCCTCAAGGTGGAGAACTTAGCCCCTCTTTGTTCAATGTACTAATCAATGCATTGATGAGATTAATTCCAGTCTCCCAGAAATATTACTATTGGTTATGCTGATGATGATCTTGTACATATCAAAAGATATTGTGAAATGCAAACTGTTCTTAACTGCATAATTGTTGCCAGTGATAGCCTTGGCTTCATCATATCTGCAGATAAAACTAAGGGCTTCAGTAAACGAATTGGTAATGGCAGGAGCGGACCATCTAAGTTAACAATTGGTGGAAATCTGATTGACTATGTCTCCTTTAAATGTCTTGGTGTCTCAGTCCCATGTGCTGCCACCTGGGACTCGGGATGTTTTGTACAATAAATCCAAAGAGAGAGAAGATCTTACCCAATTCATGCTAAACAAGCAACATGATGAATGTGATGTGCAGTTCACTGAGTCTGAACTTGATGCAGCTCTAATCAGGAGTAGGGGCACTGCCCATGGGGAGGATGGTATCACTTATGACAACAATAGACTTATAAGATGTGTACCTGGTAATCCATTATTAAAGCTGTATAATATGAGTTATGCCATGGGTCATCTACCCTCCTCATGGACCAACAGTCTAAATGTACCAATACCTAAACACAATCAACCTGATGAATTTTGCCCTATCTCCCTGATGAGTTGCCTGTGTAAATGTTTGAGAGGATGGTGCTCAACAAACTATTACACAGAATCAAAGAACATATGTCACCTAATAATAATGGCTACACACATGGCAAAAGTGTATACAACTGCATCACTACTTTCTTAACAGTTGATGGGGACAGAAGGCATAAATACACCACTTTTCTTTGCCTAAAACCTGCATTTGATATTGGCAATAGGCAAGTTATCATATACGAGTTAGCAAAAATGGATATAGGTAGCCGGCTCCTGAACTGGATATTTGGCTATCTCTCTAATGGAAAAGCTGTGCTCTTTCAAGGCTATAAAAGTGAAGTTAAAGACATGCTACTATGTCACTCCTCAAGGTGGAGTACTTAGCCCCACTTTGTTCAGTGTACTAATCAATGCATTAATGAGATCGATTTCACAGTGTCCCAGAAATATCACTATCAGTTATGCTGATGACATTCTTGTACTTACAAAAAGATATCATGAAATGCAAACTACTCTAAATTGCAGTGAAAGCCTTGGCATCATCATATCTGCAGATAAAACTAAGGTCTTCAGTAAACGAATTGGTAACAGCTGGAGTGGACCATCTGAGTTGACAATTGGTGGAAACCTGATTCACTATGTCTCCTTTAAATATCTTGGTGTCTCAGTCCCTTGTGCTGCGGGGAAAAACTAGATCAACAATGCACAGATAGTCTCAGAGCTCTTAGAGCTGTTGCAGGGTAAAACCCTAATTATGGAGCACATATCAAAATTGTTAAAATGATGTATTTAGCATACATTAGGTCTCTAATAGATTACCATGCATCAGTTTTAGTCCTACACAACAGCAAAGGTATCAATAGACTTGAAAAAATACAAAATGAAGCCATAAGAATCATACTTGGTTGCTTGAAGTCCACCAAAGTACTCAACATGCAAAAAGAACTTGGTAGCCACTGCATTGAAGACAGAATGCTTGAAATCAATCTTTGATAGGACTGAAACTTCTGCATGGTGATCCAGATAGTGTTGTCTCTAAAAAATTGTTAAACAATACATGCCATGGCACAAGTGAATCTAAATGGATCCAAATAACAATAACAGCCAATCACATGACAATGCCTGGAGTACATAATTTGTAAAAAATTAGGAAGCAGCAGCATTTCCTGCCTCCCTGGAAGATAACTCCCTTTGACATCTCTATGCTTACTTATCCACCCACGAGTCTAATTACTTATAATCTTCACCTTCACCACTTAGCCAAAACCAGTGCTCTTGAACATATCCAGAAACTCCAGACTGACAATCTTACAGCCCAGGGCATCTGTACTGACTGTTCTTGCGACTTTGCCACTGGGAGAGAAGGCAGTGCTGCCATTGTGATCCAGCCCAGTGGTAATGAATTAGAGAAAAATGTTAGAATAAGCAAATGGGCATATACTCTACAAACTGCATGTTCACCTTACTTATCGCTCTTGAGCATTTAGAAATCACTGCCACAGACAGTTTAATTATCTCCAGTTCTTTATCTTCACTACTTGCACTCAACACCCTGAGATCAGAATGCAACATGCTGGTCTCTGAAGCCAGACACAAATACTCAGACATAATAGCTCAAGGGATTCAAATCAAATTGTTATGGATTCCCTCTCATATAGGTCTCCATGAGCATGAAAAAGTTGATGCTTTAGCCAATCTTGCACTTAGTAAGGTAATGTTGAAAAAAATGGATTGTCAGTTAGAAGCCTCAAAACTGCAATTAGAAAGGAACTAACTGACCCTATAAAGCACAAAGACAAGTTCAGATAAGTGCAAGTAGAAACATTTTCCATCACAGTGAAATGTGTAAAGTAAAACATGTATATGGACTAAATAATAAGATCAGCAGATTATATGATGTTGCAACTGCAAAAACTAAAGCTAGGCTATAGGTACTGCTGGTGCTTTGGCTTATCTGGAGATGTTAATTTTGTGAGCTGTAAAGTTCGTGGTCAAAGATCCAGACACAAATTAGAACACTGTCTTAGAATGTGAAAAAATAGAGCCGTTTAGGGATAGATCTAAACAAACCCTGTAAGAAATGTCACAACACCTTATTGTTAATAACAAGATGCCTGAAATTTTAAGTTTGTTTCTAGTAGGTAAAACTTACCATATGAAACTATGTAATGTATATAATATCAACCCACTGGGGTCTGACTAAGACCCTTTGTGACCCTTGTAATCCTTTTGTGCTAACACTCACAGGATGAGCATGGGGTGCACGATAAATATGTGGGTTACTGGCATAAATCAACCTCACCTTCAGGGTCACATGATCAGCTCCTGCCAAATTGTGCTCATTTATTTGTATTTGCTTGGTATGTAGGAAATGAAGGCATTAAGGAAGAGTTATTGATGAATGCAGCACTAGAAGCAAGAACTAAAGCAGATGATATCTTTGAACAAAAAGTCTGCTATGTTATTTCAAGCCTACAAAGGTGAACATCTTAAACATATGCTGCTTGGCAATCCTGTCTGTTGAGTACTTAGCCCCCCTCCTTATTCAGAGTACTAATATATGTGTTACTAAAATCAATCCATGAAAGTGCTAGGTCTCCTTGCTGCAGGATCTGTGCAAGGCATCACTCAACATGAGTGTGCAGTGAAATCTTTGCTCAAAATGAGTTTGACCAAGAATATTATGTCAACTGCAAGCAGACTGGAGTACACAAGGATTGTCAAAGTTGCACTCCTTTGACCCAAGTAGCTGTCTTTTCTTTCTGCCTCATCCACATGTGGACTGCTGGCATTCTGTCCACAAACATAGAAAATCTTGTCTCACATAACACTTGACAACACTTACTCACATAACTCATTCTTCGTATCTCTAGATTTTCCTGCTATGTGCCAGCTCTGCCTTTTGGTAGAATAGAGGTAGTAATAGATAAAAGTATTTGGTAGGAACATTAGGTGGGAGTATTAGGTAGAAGTGGTAGGATGGAACATTAAGTAATTACATTAGGTGAAAGTAGGTAGGAGCCTCTGGAAACACTGCACTAGAGTCGCCCTCTGCCAGTGGCCTGTTAATGGTAAGGCACTAAAGGATAAGAAATAGCAATTGAGTTAATCAGTTCCATGTGGAGAATCTTTTGCCATGGCCATCCCCTTGAGGGAGCTCCTGAAGGGAACGGGCATCCTAAATATAGATAGATAGTTTCTCTGACCAAGCATTGGTCAACATATCCGTTGATTTTGTGACAACTGTAAACAAAATACTGGCAGGCACCTCTTTGACCTATGCCAGATATACCCAAACCTTTGAACTTGTTACAACCAATCTAATGGGACCTGTTAATCTCCAAGCTACTGATGGTTCCATGCATATTGTGACACAGATTTTGCCACAAAATTATCAAAAACCATGACATAACTACATCCAACATTCACAGCAGAGACACTTTTCCAAACATTCTGTAGGGTACACATTCCTGAAGTCCTCACCAACATTGATTCAGAATCCACCTTTGATATAACAGATGAATTTCACAGACTTCTTTACATGAGAGGATGAAGGACTACTCCTTGTCATTCTTGTACAATGGACTTGGTAGAAATTCAATAAGACCTTAAAAAGACGAAACATACATCCACTATGCAACTTGAAAAATGGCTGAAGTACATTGCATGAGTCAGAGTTGCTTACATGTTGAAGTATTGTACAGGAAAAACAGTAAGAGAACCTTTGCAAGTGTTTCATGAACTATATGATGAATTGATGAAGAATCATCATCAGAGGTTAAAACTAGTAACAAGTATTTGCTAGATGCAGAAGCATACAAAGTTTGCAGAGACTTGCTCAAAGTTCAAGAAGTGCAAAAGTACTATGATCTCAGGGCCAAGTTATGCAAAATTAGAGTTTGAGAACTAGTCATTTAGTGCTACTTTCTATGAATGCAAACACACTGCAGGCTCAGTGGAAGGGACCATACCCTATAAAATGATGTCTATCCAGTATTTTCTGTAGGGGAAACTGCCTGAAGCATTTCCATATAAAGATGCTGAAAAAGTACAAGCTGCAAGTGTCCTGCACGGTATATCTTCAGGTGGATGGACAAAGGAACAGTTTGACTGCTTAGAGCTGGTAAGAGGGCACTTTGGAAGTTTGAAAAACCCAAATCGATGGCACAGCTATAGTGGTACTAGCCAGTAACAAGATTGACCAACACTGGGTTCCTGACCTCAGCTGAGGGGAAGTATAGGAGTACATGCATATTAAGGAAAACTAAGTGAAAACCAAACCCAGCTGATTCAGCTCCTTAGGGAATATGATGAATCACTATCTGGGAATATGATGAATTACTATCTGGCAGGCCTGGGATGCAGATGAGGTCAATACCCTATACTAAGCAAGCTGCAAAAAGTCTTGAGGCACATGGCTCTGACCATGGAGGAGGCTTACATTACTGAGCCCTCTACATTATCCTACTGCAGTCTGATGATTTTGATGCAAAGAAGAATAAAGGATTACATAAATGTGGTGAATTCTGAAAATCAAATGCCTTCACTGATTTGATGCTGAGCCTATGCCACACCAAAAAACAGATTTTTCAACTCCTACTTCATTACCAAGATGGATATGGCAAAGACATTCTACTTGATTGAGTTTACAGCCCCAAAAGCTGTTAAGTGACTACTTTCAGCACAAAGAGAAGCCTTTACTATTTTTGTGTATTGCTTTCTGGTCTGTGTAAACTCCTCAGGCATCTTTTAACAAAATTAGGAAAGTCTTGGGTGATGTTCCTTGAGTAAAGTTGTTTGTGGATGACATCCTAAGTCACAGCAGAAATATTGAACACCACATATATCTGCTGAAGAAAGTTCTTCAAAGATTGAAGAAACAGAATATGACAGTCAAACCCAGCAAATGTAACTTTAACCAGGGCCAGGTTGAATTCTTCAGACACATTATTATATTTTGACTTAAATGCTGCCACGAAGACTAGTTGGAACAGATTCAGAATGCTCCATGCCCTACCACCAAGAAGGAAGAACACTCATTCCTGTGTTCAGCAGGCTATTACAAAAGTTTTTTAATATAATTTGCCACCATTGTCCAACCTGTGCTTGAGCTTCTTGAGAAGAACCAACTTGAAAAGATAGCAAGGTTAAAGACACAAGAACAAACCTTCCAGTGGTTTACGTACTTACACTGTCTCTGTAGGGAGATAACCTGTATCTACCTGATCCAAACAAGTTTTGTCCAGCACACAAATACACTTGCATGAAGCACCGACATGACTGATCCAGGAAACTACTGGAGACATCCTTCATGTTGCACATTTTGGTAAGTAATTGAATCATGCTAAGAACAACAAAGCTGTGGTTGAAAGAGAACTTCTGGCTGCAGCCAAAGGAATTACCAAGTTCTATCAGTATCTTTACACAGCTTATTTTGTAATAGAAATAAGCCACCTGCCTCTGAGCCACTTGAGGATCCACCAAAAATGCTAATGGAAGGTTAATGGGATGAGCTTTACCTGCAACAGTTTCAGTTTTTTGCTTGATATATCAGGGACCTACTCTAAAGACTGATTACTACTGAGGATAGTAAGTTCCTGAGCATTGAGTTACCTTATGAGATGCACCAGCTTTGGACAGCCATTCAGAACCACTGATGCAAGAACTGAGCCTGGTTGAGTATTGATGCAGAAGCAGTATAAATAATGGTGACCACTTATCATCCCAATGGGGACACTAGGCACAAAAATGTATAAATCCATGATTCTCTTCTTAAAATTATGCATTTCTCTGCATTAAGATACAGTTTCCTATCATCTGACTACTAATATGTATAATTAGCTCGCCGAAGTAACTTCCAAAATGTATAATTTTTCCCTGGATGTTGGGTAATGCAGCAAATTTGGAGCAGATGCAAAATCTTTCTGCTTGTACAGTAAAATATAATGCCCACAAGGATCTGCATTGACAGTTGTGCATCTGACACCAGAAGTTGTAAATATCTATCTGCAATGAGATGTTAATGTGTATTTTGTGACTGAATGCTTGCTTTTGCATTGTATTGATGAACCCTAAGGTCACCCAAGTGATTATAAATCTTAAACAAACATATATATTTATCAAATCCTTTCACTGCTGCTGTTAAACATAGTCTCCATTTTTTTCTGCAGCTGCTGTACACATGGATTCTCTATTTTGAAATTCCCTAGTGAGATGTTTTGCTTAAGTATTTGCACTGAATGTTGTCATTTAACATTTCACTATTTGTTGCCATTCAGCAGTCAATTATTTTTCTTTGATTTGAGGTAGTATCCCTCAATAAACAATGTTGCATATGGTAGACATTTCTAACATAAACCATAAAACATTACCAAAATATTTGTTCATCCAAAATAAATATCCAAACAATTTGCTACATGATAACACAAATAGTAATGTACACTCTTCTATTGTTGTGGAATAAACAAGAAAACTTAATTAATATGCAATAGCATACTCAAGCATCTGACAGCATTGCCATCCATGCTGTTTAACTGCATAGTAACTATTTGGATGATTGCTTTTGGGTGAGGTATATAGTATTTTGATTGGTGATAAGTGCTAGAGAGAGAGAGAGAGAGAGAGAGAGAGAGAGAGAGAGAGAGAGAACAACTAAGGCCGTGAATGGCATAAAAATTCATTAGGTTTGTTCTTATTAAATACTTACTGTACTATCAGATTTGGAATTGATGCCAAAATTACTTGAAAAATACATGAGTCGGATGGGCAATTGAATGCCCTAATCAAAGAGGATGATGATGATAAATTACCATAATATGTACTGCTAATTACAGTGACTATATGGTATTAGATGTATTCTTTTCAACCATATATATTCTTTCACTTTTTTATCCTCTGTGAAAATAAGTCTTGTGTCTCTGTGTTATCCTCAGAGTTCTCTTATATGTATTTTAAATAACATATGTTTGTGTCCTGATATATTCCATAGTTTTTTGTACATGTGATATAAGCTTCCAGCTAAAATTAGTCAATCAGTCATTTCTTATAAAAGCCAATTCATTATCCTATTTCACATAATATTGCACATAATTTTAATTATACAGCCCCAGGACCCTTTTATGGGGTTCCTGTGCTTCAAGGCTGTACTCCAGTCTGCAGCAAAATGATGGACTGTTCTGGAGCAAAATGTTCCTTAGTATGACTGTACTCCCTATTGTCTTTTTAGATGATGCATTCTCACATAAAGGTGACTTTACTCTTTTGGTATAACCTTATGCAGGCATAGTCCAATAACACTTATACATATAAGCATACATATATACATCAATATGTACATGCAATCGAGCAGGCTTGTTTACTCTTGAGGTGTGGCTAGTTAGGGCATGGCAGGGAGTGCCAGTGATTGTAGGGGTGGTAGCCATGTGGCTCTTTGTGTCAAGGCAAGGCTTATGAGGAAAAGAGTTGGATGAAGTGGGTGGTCAGATGAGTCCTACTCAGTTTGGATGATGACAGTCTTGATAGATCGGTAGGGGTCGGGGGAACAATGGCAGAAGAGAATGCCAAGTGGAGAGAGGAGTTAATTTGGTTGCTGGTGGACCCTCAGCTGGTGTCATTCATGGGGAAGAACATGGACCTAAGGATATGGTACCAAAAGTTAGACTGGGTTCTCTTACATATGAAAGGGGATGAGAGAGAAAAGATTATGTGTTGTGCCACCTAGAAGGATTGGCAGCAAGGCAAGTGTTTAACAAGGGAACTTAATGGGATAGCATGGTTGAGTTTCAGCAAGCATTGGAGAGGATTTATGCTTCCACACTGACAGATCAACAGTGGGAAGAGAGAATGATAGGCCGGATAGAGAGAGACATTATGGGAATTCAGCTTCAGCTGATTGACATGAAATGTGAACTGAAGTGGCTAGGGGAGGGATACTTAGATTTGGGACTTGGGCAATAGTTCACTAGCAATCTGAGAGATGTGGAGAGCAGTATCGACCTGAGAAAACACATTGAGATGCACCAGAACAAATCAGTTACGAAGTGGGTCAAGTGGCCAGCAGTAGGAAAGAGAGATTTGGCCGAGGCAAAACAAGTGAGAACAACAGAAGTCTGAGTAATGAGCGCAGTGGTAGCTGATGGAGCAGTGCTGGACCAGAGAGTAAACAGAATAGTGACCTTGCTTTGCATGTCAGGGTCACAGGAGATATTATGGTAACATGCCAAATTACAGTTCGAGGACATCAGAGATGCTAGCATTGAAATGAATGTTGGTAGACAAGTTCAGAGGTTATTCATTGGGATGGCATTTCAACTTGTTCACAGATAACATTCCTCAGAGTCACCTGCAGACAGCTAAACTGGGAGCAGAGGTGAATAGATGGTGTGTGGAACTGGAACAACTTGATTTTACTCTCAAGTATAAGGCTGGGCAGGAAAACAATAAGCAGATGAGCTTTCTAGGATCTGTTAGGTTGAGGAGGATGATAGTGATGAAGAGTACATGGCCATGAGGGCAGAACAAGAGAGTAGGTGTGTGATCTGACCATGGGACTCTAGACACCCAAGGAACTGCAAAAGAGACAGGCAGAGGCAAGCGCAATGGTGACCATGGGAAGGCTTCTAGAAAGAGATAGCTTGTCAAGGATGAGGTGAGAAGGTGGTCAATGGATAATGAGTTCTGGTGATTAGACTGAGTGGGCCGACAATTATGGGTCAACGAGGGCATACTTTGACATAGAGAGGGTGCAGGCATGAATTGGTGGTGGGATTGGCCAGTGTTGCCACCAAGATTACAAGTTCTGTTGCTGCAGGCTTCCATAATTGGTTCAGTCATCAGAGTAGAGATCTTACATTAGGGCTGGTGCAGAGCAAAGGTTACTAGCCACATCACTGGACTGGGGTTCGATTCTCAGGGTATAGTAGTAAACAGTCTACATCAGATACCATGTGTACATTACATGTTTGAGATATATACACATTACCGTAGTGCCTTGTGAGTCAGTTAAAATACCTTCCTTACTAGTCCAGAGTGAATAGTAGTACTTCCATCTCATAAAGATGTGTTAAGCTCATGAGATTCATGAATCACAGGATGGTTATGGAGGAGATACCATTTTAAGTTCATCATGGAGTGAGGGTTAGGCTATCTGGCTGCCACATAGCTGAACTCGGGTTTGATTCTTGGGGTGTAGTGGTAAACAGTTTTCGTCAGATATCATGTACATTACATTTTTGAGAAATATATGTTACTGTAATGCCTTGGGAGTTGATTAAAAAGCCTTCCTTCCTTGTCCAGAGTGTAAGTGGCAGTAATTCCATCTTGTGAGGAGTGTAAGGCATCATGAGACCTGTGAATCATAGAATGGGTATGGAGGAGATATTGTTTTACGCTCATCGTGGATGGGGGTGAGGCTACATGAGTGCCACACAGGTGGATTAGGGTTCAATTCTTGGTGTGTAGTAGTGAAATGTTTACATCATGTGTGTGTGTGTGTGTGTGTGTGTGTGTGTGTGTGTGTGTGTGTGTGTGTGTGTGTGTGTTTACCCCTGGAGTC
>JAYMFT010395132.1:0-17500 GCA_038088735.1 Panulirus argus
AGAACGTGTGAGGTCTACAACATGATAGAGAACGTGTGAGGTCTACAACATGATAGAGAACGTGTGAGGTCTACAACATGATAGAGAACGTGTGAGGTCTACAACTTGGTAGAGAACGTGTGAGGTCTACATCTTGAGAGAGAACGTGTGAGGTCTACAACTTGGAAGAGAACATGTGAGGTCTACAGCTTGACAGAGAACATGTGAAGTCTACAGCTTGACAGAGAACGTGTGAGGTCTACAGGGAACATTTCCTTCACCTGAGCCGTGACCTTGACCTTGTAGCTCTGGCGGCCGTTGGCAACCGTCTCGCTCTCACCTGGCCATAACGAGCTAAACTTTTCATGGGCATCACAAGCTAACCTTTAGCTGGACGTCATAGATTAAAGCTTGGCTGGGCATCAGATGCTAATCCGAGGTTGGGATTCACATGCTAAACCTCATCTGGGCATTCAGTGTCAACCTGTAGCTGGGGATAAGCTTCCAATCCTCAGCTTGGCATCATCAGCTACCCCTCAGCTCGACCTCATCATCTAACCCTCTCTCTTCCTAGCTTTTGTACCATTTTGGCGGCCATACCACTGTGGCGGGTATACCACTGTGGCGATTATAGTTCTGCCTGGCCGAGACTTGGGCCGGGAGACTGGGGGTCGGAGGTAGAGCCCTGTAGGAAGGGCAGCTGACCAGGAGGCAGCCAGGCACCTAGCCAGCTGGTCAGCCAGCCAGGCAGGCAGCTAGTCAGCCAGCCAGCTAGTCAGCAAGCCTGGCAGGCAGCTAGCCAGCTAGGCAGTCGGCAAACCAGGCAGCTAGTCAGCCAGTCAGCCAGCTAGTCAGCAAGCCTGGCAGGCAGCTAGCCAGCTAGGCAGTCGGCAAACCAGGCAGCTAGTCAGCCAGCCAGCCAGCTAGTCAGCAAGCCTGGCAGGCAGCTAGGCAGTCGGCAAACCAGGCAGCTAGTCAGCCAGCCAGCCAGCCAGGTAGCCATCCAGCCAACTAGCCAGCCAACCAGCCTCCCAACCAACCAACTAGGCAGGCAAACATTTCCCAGCTAACCCTCTAGCCAGCGGGCCACCACAGCCATCCTCCTACCCACCAAGTCAGCCACCCAACTGCACACCCACCCACCCACCCACCAACCTTACCCCAAACCACTCTCCGACCGATCCAGCCACCCACCTTACCATGCGCCCTCAGTGTCATGGTCAAGGTTGACGGGCGAGACTGGGCGAAGACCAGCTCAGGGAGGCACGGCTCCACTCCCCTCCGGCCAGTCATAACACCTCCACCCCCGATCCCCAGTACCACCTCTCTGGCCCCCCTCCGGGCGGTCGTAACACCTCCGCCCCCGACCCCCAGCACCACCTCCCTCTCTGGCCCCCCTCCGGCCCGTCGTAACGCGTTGGGGTGTAATCTGTCAGTGTCTTAAAACTGCCGTTCTTTCATTATCACCTCGTTCATCGCACGCTGATGGAGACTACATCAGCCGTGGGGGCAGTTCCGAGGTGGGCAAGGTCCCCTCCCGTGCTGTAGTGGGTCTGTCCCGTGCTGTGGTCGCCCCTCACGTGTTATGGTCATCCCTCACGGAGTGTAGTCGTCCCCCACATGGTGTGGTCATCCGTCACATGGTGTGGACATCCGTCACATGCCGTGGTCGTGTGCCATATGCTGTGGTTGTCTGTGGCATGCTATGGTCATCAGTCACATGCTGTGGTCGTCTACCACAAGTTGTACTCGTGTCAGTCTGGTGCTATGGTCGTCTCAGCCTGGTACTGTGCTCGGTTAGCCTGATGCTTTGGTCGTCTCAGATGCTGGTGGCCGCCTGGTGGTGTGGTCGTCACAGGTGCTGGTGGCTGCCTGGTAGTGTGGTCGTCTGCAGATGTAAGGGGCTGGGAGGGAGCACAGACCAGGTAGAAGAAGACGTTTACTCAAGAGAGGCTGGTACTGCTGCTGTCACAGGCACAGCTGCGCCAACTGATGGGACGACGACCAGTAATGTTGCGTCGGCCAGACACAAGGGAAGGAGAAGTTTTAACACTGTTTCTGGTACAGTCACCTCCATCAGTTAGATTACATAGTCAGTTAGTACAGTCACCGTCAGCAGTCGGTTAAACTCAGTCAGCTGGTATAGTCACGGGTGTCGAAAGTAAAGATAGGGTAAGACTCGGACGTGGTTCATCCTATGACCGTGTCTGACGAGAGGCGCAATACGATGTTGACAACGCGCAACCGTCCTGCATGGCTCTGGTGGGTCACTCTAATCCCAAAGTGATGAGTGAACTTGACATTACTGGTGGTCTGCCTCGGTGTGTCTTGTGGACATAACCTTGCCTGGTCACCCCTCGCTCGCCTCGCTCTGTCAACTTTCTCAGGAAGAAATAACACGATGTGGACGTGCACACACACGCTCGGGGAGCTGGTCAGTGTTCACTGGGGGACCTTGCGTCAGTAGGCGTTCCGGATATAGGTGAAAAAGCACATGTTCTTGGTTTACTCAACAGATGCTCTGACCTGTGTTTTGAGAAAGCTATTTACTCTACGTTTCCTTTCTGTGTTTTATGTCATCAACGTCATTTCTGACGAAAATCGTCACCACTATCAACTGTATGATTAGTGCTACTGTCATCACCTCGTTCATAACTGATCACCTACAGCATTATGGTTCGTGACAATACATGTTTGGGGGAGGGGGGGGGGAGGGAGGGGGATTTCACATGAAAGAAGAGCAAGTCATCATAGCTTGTCAGACTGACCAAGACAGTCTAAGGTAAGGATGACGATACAAAAAAGCAACAATTGCCAGGGGGCAAGAAAATACAATCCAAGACAAATGTATAACAAGATGACAGAGACATTCCAAGACAGCAATGACAAACCGGGACAGTGAAGACAACATAGGACAAACTAGGACGAAAAAGACAGATCAAGGCAGCAGAGAGAATCCACAACACTTCCTAAGACAACTACAACAATACAAGACAAAAATGAACAGATGAGACCACACGGGTACCTGAAGACACTATAGACAATGCAAGCCATCAAGCAAGCTAAGAGTAGTATGTTTAAGACAGAGCACCACCTGTAAATCTCATGCCTATTGAGACTGGTCCAATGACTTGGCTTACTGGGGCCCAGCACAAGACAAACTCAGATCCGTTCATTGTCCCTTTGTCCTGTGATAAGCTTGAGGGGTTGTGTGTGAGCAGGAAAGATCTTCAGTTTGAGTAAGAGAGAGAGAGAGAGAGGAGTGACAGGGAAGACGTTAAAGATGCGTTTACTGTCTGTAATGGGAAAGGCAACAGCTAACTAGTAAGATGTTGCATCTGGTAGTCCATAATTACGTGATTGATAGTTGATGCAATGGTTGAGGTGAGAGAGGCGAAGGTGCGTGCAAGGCATCAGCACCAACTACTCGCAGGATTTTGACAGTCGGGTGGGCGGAGGCGGACCAGGACGAACCAGGACACTGCCTTTCTCTTGACCATCCTGCCCTCACCTCCTCCACCCACTGTCAGCCAGCAACGTCCAACCCTCGCCTCCACCACCTATGTCCACTCATTACAGGAACCCACTGGTGTCAACCATCAGAATCTATTGGGTGGAGAGCCATCTGTGCGTTCCACCTACATAAGACCACTCAGATCCTCCACCTGTCTCGCCCATCAACTCTTCCACATCCACTAACTTTATGCATCGACTTCATCCCTAGCAGCCTCTCGGTGTTTCGGGATAGAGTAAGAAATAGAGGGAAGACTTGCCTAAAAATTTGGCTTATGCAGATAACCCTTGAAAACCATACTTAAAGAGTCCAACTTATAATCAAAATCATGAACTTGGTAGTAAACTTAATACCTTTCTTTTGTGTTTTTGGGTAAAGCCAAGAAAGAGTTGAGGAAGGTAAACTTGGAGGTCTGTGATTCGGACGAAAGTTGTATAACTTTAAATCCCTAAAGATATGAACTGACGGGGAATGTTTAAGGTGGTGACTCACAAGGCCCTAACCGACAGAATCAAGTGTAAACAAAGAGACCACATCTTGGCAGGGGGGTGGGGAAGGGGGGTAGGGGTAGGAGGAGGAGGAGAAGATCCTGTGTGGGAACTCAGGCGGCGGGAAGCTGCCTCGCTGGTCTGGGAACAATGACACCACTGGATAAGGACCATAGCCTGGGTCCACGGCCTGTTGGCCTTGACCCCGCTGGGCAGGACCCTGTCTGGCGTTGCATCTTTCCAGCATATAACAAGAAGTGACGTTCATGTCTTGGATAAGTCCATGACCTGAGGATAATGACCCGCCAGCAAGTTTCAGCATCTCTTGGGAGGATTTCTCTCTCTACGGACATAAATGCGCGTGTCTGTCAATGCAGCGATGTTAAGATACACTGGGGTAGTGTTCTGAAGGGGGGAGTGAGGCGGCTCTGTGGGTGTGGTGGGCGAGTCGTGTGAAGGTGAAGATAGACAAGCGAGTCTCCTCACAGAATGCTGGTGATGTCGCACACTACACCTGGTAGTGTCATCACCCGGTAGTGTCATCACCTGGTAGTGTCATCAACTGGCAGTGTCATCACCTGGTAGTGTCATCTCGTGACCGTGTTATATCCTGACAGTGTCATCATCTGGTAGTGTCATCACCTGACAGTGTCATCACCTGGTAGTGTCATCTCGTGACGGTGTTATATCATGGCAGTGTCATCATCTGGTAGTGTCATCACCTGGTAATGTCATCTCGTGACAGTGATATATCCTGACACTGTCGTTATCTGACAGTGTCATCACCTGACAGTGTCATATCCTGATAGTGTCATCAGCGGTAATTTAGGAATCAAAAGACACAGAAATAAAACTTAAACAAGGAGGCGCAAGAGAAAAATCTTTCGTAGAAAAGACCATTCCCAGGTTTATCATGACCAAGGGACTGGCTATACTGACGACGCCTTACACCACCCCCGGCAAGGACCTCTCAACCTCCTGACATATTGATCCTGCCACCCACGGCAAGGGCCTCCCAACCCTCCCCCAACCCTCCTGACATGTTGATCCTGCCACCCACGGCAAGGGCCTCCCAACCCTCCTGACATCTTTATCATTGCTACTCTGACTGGCCGCCAGCCAGACGACAGGTGTGTTGCGATGACGCTACCCAGGCCAGGGGGACTCGCCCAACTCTCTCAACTCTCCCTCCGTCAGCTACACCCTCCTTCACCTTACCCTCTCACTCCCAGGACACTCCCTTTTTCCAGAACACCCATCCCGACTCTCAGGACACTCCCTTCCTTCCAGGACACGCGCAGGCTCACCCAACTCCGACACTCAGACGTTCAGAATTTATCAACATCATCACTGTATTTCTTTCCTCAGTCGTTAAGACGTAAAATGCCTCATAATTCCCGACCATTCCATTGCTGGTTCTCTTACACGGAATTACGTCAGTGGTCAAACATCCGTCGACAGGAGATACGAAATCTAAACAGTCGTCGTGGTGTGGAGGGAGTGGGTCCCGTGTGCACACACAAGTGCTGCTGACTAGATATCTCCGGTAGGAGTTGAAGGTGGGGCGCTCACGGGGTCTTGTTGCTTCCTGATTTACTCGAACCATCTGAAGGGCCACCAGTCACACTGCTCACGAACGTTCTACGCCGCACAAAATAATTCCAGATTTCTTCATCCTTCCAAAGCCGACGATGTCTTGGGACCAGCGCTGGGGTCGCATGGCGTGCCCTGTTGCACACTGTAGCCTACCAGACTCGCTTTGGCTCCAGTGCACACAGAGACCACAAAACATTACGTCTAGTAACCATAAACCAATACAAAACCAGGCCGCTTAAAAAAAACAAGTCAAGTGAGAGCTATAAATGCCTCGCAACCAGTTCGACCAAGCGGTGTCCAACTCTTGTACATGATTAGTATATGTTTGGACTCGCCGCCCTGTCTCAACAGAAGGTGTAGTCAGGTTATCATCATTCCAGGACCCGATAAGAAAAAAAATGAAAGCTTTTCCATAAGGAGGTATACATATGATCAATAAGGAAGCAGACAGAAATAGACGGACAGTACGAGTGAAAGTTGTGGTGATGGTCCGGGGAGGATGAGTCAGGGGCCCGAATATAGCAGGGTCGGTGGAGGACCTGTTTACTGCTCGCTGGCCATATAATCTTCCCATTCATTCAGGTGACCCTGTCCTTGTTGGCCCACACTTGTCACCTCCATGTCTCTCCGCGCTGATACCGGCTTTTGTAACACGTCCACGGCTATTCTTGCCGCCCTAACTTGGCACTTAATGTCGTGTTCACGCGTTGATGTGGTTGTTGACGCTCCATCCACACGGTTGTTGACGTTACAACAAGACCTTGTTGGCTGTCAACGCTGGTGGCCATGTTGGAACTACTGACGCTACTGTCGTAAATCTCTTCGACTCTTGCCATGGTTGTTGACTTTACTAATGCCTTTGCTCACACGGTCAAAGTCGTTGACACGACTACTTATTGGTTAATACTATTCTTATTCTTGTCTGGGTCATCTCGCAAGGGAGGGAAGCAACAGCCAGTTTTACAAGGAAAAACTTTACAAAGATGGTAAACATTCTGAGATCGTATATAAGAATACCCCAGTACCCCAGAGGCAACGAGGACACGCCTGTTTATCCTAATATGTAATCTGGGTATAAGCAGGTAGAACAGATCACCCTAACTAGGTCGAAGCAGGTAGAATGTATCCTTCCTAACTAGATTACCAAGTAATTCAAGGATAATTATTCGTATCATTTACGAACGATTAAAGATAATTACACCCATGATAGGTACATATACTGCATGATCTATGGTTGGTACATATACTGCACGATCAATGGTCGTATTCATATTCAATGATCATTGGTTGGTACATATACTATATGGTCAATCGTAGGTACATATACTACATGGTCAATGATTGCTACATTTTTACGTTTCATTATCATTTGTATTAAACAATTATATTAACTTTGGTTTTCTATTTTTTCCAGGTAAGAGAAGTGTAGTAGCCTCCAGACGTTCAACCGAAGGGCGGGTAACTATATTTATCTTTATTTACGTTGGTAAAATTCTCGGTGGTTAAGAGGCCGGGGGGAAGCGCCTTTTGCCCTGGTGATGTGTGCACATCTCACCAGCACTCGAGGCAACACTGCTGCCGGAGAAGCATTCCCGATGATGGATCACCTGGCCATTCTGGAGGCAGAACTTTAGAAGGTGCTTAAAGCTACTTACATGAGGTACATTCACCAGTCCAGTCCACCGTCCCTCGCAGAGTCTGTCACTTGGTTGACAAAGACGCTCTTGAATGTTAGGTCGCCTCATGGGCTCTGTTTCCAGTCTAGCTGTCAGCCATAAAGAAAAACAGATACAAAACATTGATTCCTGTTGAGCCATCCATTCGGCAACTCTTCCACCAGTTTATCCAGTATCAATAGATAGATATATATGTAAAGTCAAGTCAAAGCCAATAGTAAATTATATAGTTTAGACGTCGTTTGCAAATAATCCATAAAAGGCCAGAACAATTTGCATAAGTATTGATGGCAAGAGGCGCCGAACCCAGCCCTGGTGAGATGACTGTAATTGTGATGATGATGGTAATTGATGATGGTGCTGAGGACGGTGAGGATGGGGGATTGGTGATACTTGTGTTTGGAAGTATGATGGTAATGGTGATGATAATGATGATGGAGGCGATAATGGTGACGATGGTAATAGTGAAGATGATGAAGACGATAATGGTGATGATGGTGACAGGGAAGATGATGATCAAGACGAAGATGGTGGTGATGGTAATGGTGAAAATGCTTAAGATGGTCATGGCGATGTTGAAGACGCGGGTGACGTAAGAGGAGCCCTGGACACACCCGTGTTGCTGGTGCCTGAAGCAGCTGTTATTTCCGGTGCAGCGGCGTGGGTGCGTCTCCCTCCTGCTTTTGCCATTCCTCGAGTCGTCTTCACCTCCTCCTCCTCCCCCTCCTCATAATTCTGTTCCTCACTCTATTCAACACATCTTTTACGCCATATTCCTTGTAATATTCTACTTCCTCCTCCTCCTCCACTTCTTTGTGGATGTCGTCGTCATCGTCTTTGTCATGGTGGTTATTAATATCTTCTCACTCCTGACGTTTCATCAAACAAACATAAATATAAACTTGTCAAAATGAATAGATTATCATGAGACACAAGTTTTAAGCTAACTATGTAGAGGAAGACTACCGAGGGAGTGAGGTGGCTGCCAACCTGCTTTGAACTGAAGTCATCGTCTCAGTTCCCGTCGAGTTTTATGCCCGCTCCTCTGCAGACAGAATCTTCATCTCATTCATATGCGTATATATAAATACCACAAGAGTCCTCGCTAAGAGATAGTCCTGATGTTACCCAGAACATCTTTTCGGAGGTTCCTGCAACCCAAAAGCTCCTCGGCTTCCAGTAATAGGGAAATGTGGATTCCTAGAGACTGAAAGGTCCTCTGACGAGTGATACAGTCTCGCTAAAGATTAATTTTAATTCGTGATTTGACAGGTGGAGTCCGGTAGCACCCGGAGGGTAATGAAATGTGGAAGTTTTTACGAAATAGATAACATATCACAGCGAAGGAAAAACTGACACTTTTAGACAAACAGCGTGCTACATTATCCATGACAAGACGTGTTGCTGCAGGGGGTTGGAGCAGGACCTGCATCTGTCCTGTGTTTTGCCGTGCCTCCTGGGGTTGCTGTCACCATCATGAGGTTAACGATCCCGGTAAGGGAGTGGAATCGTGCCAGTAGAGGGGTTAAGTAGCATCTGTCAGGGTTGCTGATGCTCGCCAAGTATTCAGGTTTCCACAGGCGATGACTCTTGAACCTCACGCTCAAGTGGTTGTCCCGAGCGTGCCTTGGAGATGCTTCTCTGGTCGAGCAGGGGTTTTTCAGTCCTTCTCCTACTACAAGGTCAAAGTACCAGCTCTCAGCGTTTTACCATGCTAGGCGCCGCAGCTCTCCTGACTGGTATAATAAGCCTCAAGATAATATTTAACGAGTGCCGAACGCATCTACTGAGTAGAGGGAAAGACTGTTGATGGTGGAATATGCAATGGTTTTTCTTGCACAGTCGTTGACTTGGCCAGGGGTATACGTGAACCACCCGCCACGCTCAGACAGACTCGCATTATCACAGGATCGATTCATCGAGCTCAGAGCAGGAGTCCCAGCAGCCATGGGCACGGGCTAGACCCCAACCCAAACCCCGGGGTATTGTCTGTACACATGACACAAAGGTCTGCACGCCGGACAGCACAGCCCAGGTACATGACACCACACAGCCTGGGGACATGACGTCAGAGTCGGGTGAGAGACGCCAGGCCTGCCTCTGACACTAAGTCTATGTTTAACTCGGCACATACAAACGAGGCATGGCGGCCCGGGCTCAGGACGCGACCTTGGCCATTATCCGGCGTGTTTGGTTATCCTTGACTCTGAAACACACGAGAGGAACGACTGATGGATCGCTGGACTGCGCGCCCGGTGCCGGCAGCTGGTGAGGTTAGCATCCCTGTGGCCCGGCCGCACTCTCTTAGGCCACTTGGTCTCCCGGGATGGACAGCTCAGAGCCTCGATTGTTTTCAGGATTTTCTTTTCGATCCGGTGAGAGGACACTTCTTGCTGGTGCTCGTGGACAAGGTGTTTATACTGTGACGGTGAGTTGACCAATGCTCGAGAGTGATGTTCCACTCAAGGTGTTGGCAGAGTGGTAGCCGTGTCCTGGTGTCGGCAGAGTGGTAGCCTTGGTCTGGTGTTGGCAGAGCGGTAGCCTTGGCCTGGTGTTGGCAAAGTGGTAGCAGTGGGCTGGTGGTGTCGGCATGGAGTGTGCCACCGTAAACAAAGCCAGGAGTCAGGTGATCGGGGGCCTTCCACACGCACAGAAACGACCCGCCATCTCAGCTTCTGACCCGTCATATCCGTTCTTTTCTTCCGGCGTTCCACTCTATGTTATCTGCTGTGTCCGTCTGGTGCCGTCCTGTGTCTGCTTGATACCTGCTGTGTCCGTCTAAGTGCCTTGTGTGTCCGCCTGGTGTCCGCTGTGTTCCCCTGGTGTCTGCTTTGTCCGCTCGGTGCCTGTTGTGTCCGCTGGCATTATTTGTCACTGGGATACCGAAATCAATCAATCTTCTTATTATTACCGTTGTTATTTTCGTCGATATAGTTCGTATCATAAACATGACTGTAGTTATTTCAGTTATCATGATCACAGTTTTTTCAGTTATCATGATTTTTTTTCTGTCGTATTGACGACACTTGTTGAAGCAGTAGCAGCAGAACCAGCAGTAGCAGTAGTAGTAGTAGGTAGGAATACTATAGTTATTACAGAAGTCTGGTAAGCTGTCTACGTGAGTCTTAGCCGTCATGAACTGGACCCATGGCACGCTTCTAGCTGCTGCTTCCCATAGTTTCTGTGTAGAGACGAGCTACACAAGGATCGATTGTTATGATTCCTTCTTTCTTCATACAGCAAAGTTTTTGGATTTTCTTCCTTGTTTTATCTTTCTCTCTTCCTATAACGTATCCGCCTTTAAGAGGAACTGAAAATATCCTTTCTGCATTACTTTCCTAATCATTTTACCTTTCATCCGGTGTGGCACTACCTGGGGCATACTCTTGCCCCTTGTCCACTCCATAAATGTAATAATCATAATACCTGCAACGTCAGCAACATTGCGTTAAATATACACAAGCGAGTAGGAGATCTCTTGAACGCTAGCTTGGATTTGGTCCACCAGCTCCTCACCACGAGTCTGGTCCTCACTTGTATAACAGCGCCTCACTACGGGCCCGGTCCACCAGCGCCTCATTACAGGCACGGTCCATCAGCGCCTCGCTAAAGGACAGGTCCTCAATACGGTTCTAGTCCACCAGCGCCTTATTATTACGGGCCCGGTCCCTCAACGCCTCGGGGTTCGACGGAAATCCTCCTTGTAGTGTCTGTACACGAGTGGGGATGATCTCACCGTAGGTCCTATGACTCACATGAGTAGCTGAGGAGAGGAAGGATTCAGGCAGACTTCCTGCAGGTTATGAACTGGCTTGTCGATCTGTGACAGGCGGCGAAATTTTGATACAGATTGTAGGTGGGCGTCTCTCGCAACGATTGTTGACGATAAAGCAAGAACTTAAGAGGTACTTTAGTGTACATAGACCCAGTAGGGTGCGTATGTAGTGCCTGGCTACCAAAATTCGTACGAATTGGATTGCATCAGAAGGTAAGCAGCGTGAGATCTTGCTGCAATGAAACAGAAATTCCTGAAGGAAGAGCTTTAGCTGTAGCTCTCGGTGGCCGTCCTTCCCTCCTGGTGGTCATCAACCTCGCCGTCAGAACTCTCGCGAGAAGACGTGAACAAGGGCGAGGTGTCATGTCTGACCTCTTGATAATCTTGGTCCGAGAGGAACCTGGGGGCTGATGGCCATCCGAAGACTGCTGGGCGTCTTTCAAGGACGGTGGTGGTTAAAGGCGTGGCTTGGAGGAGCAGGGTGCGTGGGAGTCAGCGGGAGCCGAACACAGGGTGGAAGGCGTGTCCACAGAATGCCCTGCGTGCGAGATGGGTGTCTGAGGTTGTCAAATGCGTGAGATGAGAAGGATGTTTCAGGTCACTTCTCCCCGTCGGACAACGAGCCCAACACTTTCATTCGCAGATTAAGAGTCGTGGGAGGGGGACAGGCGTGGCTTGGCTGGTGAGTGGGGCTTGTTGGTCTCTACAGATTGGCTGGTGAGTGGGGCTTGTTGGTCTCTACAGATTGGCTGGTGAGTGGGGCTTGTTGGTCTCTACAGACCGAGGCAATCAGGACTGAGATCTGAGAACACAGACACACCTCCGCACACTAGCCTTTGACCACTAAAGATGTGATAGACGGATGCTTTCTTCGGTTCGCCTGCAGGAGCACGAGAATTAGGTATGGAAGACTTGTTCGCTTCCTACCTAAGGACAAGGGACAAACGCCTGAAAGCAAACACGTTGCCTTAAACAAACAGTTTCTGAAGGCTGTCAGAGGATGGACGTCGTAGGAACCCCCCAGCCGCTACAGTTGCTAGGACAAGCCACAGGCGCCACCTCAGGCGGCACCTGTGACCGGAACTGCTCCTCTCGCACTCCTGACTCACTTGCCTCACATCCGTCACTACGGCTGAGAAAATTACTTAATGTCATCCACGCCTCACCGATTTGTCAACATCAGCCGTGAACAATGTTGCTTTTAACACATGAGGAGTTTCACTGGCGAGTTGGAATCTTGATGACTTGGAGTTTTGGACAGTCCCCTCTCAACCCCTCCCTACCCGACCTCCCACATGCCACTGAAAAAGTCTGTGGTGAATGAGTGTTCTCAGGAAGACCGGGCAGTCAGAAACCTGGATCTCCGCTTAAACGATAGATCTGAGGCTGATGGGGGCACCTCTACCAGGCCTGGTCGATCTTACACCCAAGAGCGACCTCATTGCGTCGTCAGGCTCGCAATCTTGCGGCACCAGACGCTCTAAAGGATCCATGATATAATCTGCCGACCTTCTGCACCTCTGTGTCGCTTGTGAAGGGCTGCTTCCTCCTGCGCAGGGCGGTTTCACCTTACCCGCCTTGCCCTTATCCTCGAATCTTTAATTTTTTTTCTTTCTAGCAGATGTTTGTTGATTTGTCCAGGTCTGCAAGGTCCCCAAATGTGCTCTCCCCAGTTGTGTTCTCCCCAAAAGTGTCCTCCTCAGGTGTCTCATCCCCAGATTTATCCTCCCCAGGTGTGTCCTCCTAAGGTGCGTTCTCTCCAGGTGTGTTCTCTCAAGGGGGTGTCCTGCTCAGGTGTGTTCTCTCAAGGGGTGTCCTTCCTCCCCAGGTGTGTTCTCCCCGGCTGTATCCCCCGCAGGTGTGTCGCCCTCCCATGGTGCGTTCCCTTTCTGGTGTGTCCTTGCAAGGGTTTTTTCTCCCCAGGTGACATCTTTAGCTGTGTCCTCACCAGGTGTGTTCTCCCCAGGCGTCCTATCCAAGTGTATTCTCCCCAGATGTGACCTCCTCCAAAGCCATCGATTTCACCCCAAACATCCATCTACTGCTGCACCAGCCTCTGATACATGACCGACATCCATTGCATATGAAGGGGTTTACTTTGAGGGATAAACAGAATAAAAGCAATTGATCGTGGGAATCAGATGTAAAGTTCGACTGTCTCTGGTCTACCAGCTGGTGGAGTTTGTCGGACAAGTTAATTACGTCTTGCTCGCTGTCAGGTGAACAATGGGGCTCGTACTTACAGAAGTGAATATGAGACGGGTTTCACCCCTCTAATTATCAATTACGCCACCAGGAACAATTACTGTGATGAGGTCAAGTGTCACCGGATATCTTGCATCTTTTTTTATGTTAAGTAAAAGAAGGCATCACAAGAAGGAGTCTTTTCCATCCCAGAGTAACATATACCTCTCTCTCTCTCTCTCTCTCTCTCTATATATATATATATATATATATATATGTGTGTGTGTGTGTGTGTGTGTATAGCGACAATATGTAAGTTCTTAAAGAGTAGATGTAGAAAAAAGCCGTCAGTAAAGTCTTCCGTAAAAGTATTTTTTTGCTTGAGAATAACAGCATGAAAGTTATCCTGAGCGCCCTTCCAGGAGGTCGTCTGGAATAAGCAACTTCCGCTGTTCTCCTGGAAGCGGTAGAGGGGGCAGGGGAGGGGTAGTCGGTCATATCACAGCAGCGGATCCGCATTCCTCGGGAGTGAGTAGCTTGCTGACTCCTGCCTTCCGACGGTGGACCAGAACCTCCGCCCCTCCCACGTCTCACACTGGAGTGACTGAATTCCCCCGTCTCCTGCTATGGCTTCACACGTCTCTTACGGCAGCTCCTGCCTTATTACTGATAACAAGACCTTTCAGGTGGTAGAAGCTGTTTGAAAGAAAGCTTTAAGCTGACTTAAGATTATACGAAAGCTTTGCAATTTATAAATGAAACTGCTACTGCACCTCAGCTCCCAGCCGTAGATCTTTCATAGTCCAGAACGCTTGCCTGACGCCGGTGACCTAACGCAGGAATAACGAGACAAACACCGAGAGCTTCATTTGCTCAGAGAAGCTTCAGAATTCATTCTTCTGGAAGCAGGAATGTCTTCCTTGACACCTGGAACGACGAGAGTCACTTTGTGCTGAGAGTTGGTGGCTTAAGCACATTTTACCTGTCATGTTATCATGCCAGATGGATGTGATTACCATTGATAACTGTCGGATTATTCAGAGATATTTAGTCACCCGGCTAACGAAACGTCATCCTTGACAAAATGCGCTAATAATCCTCTTGAGTTCGATGGCGGGGAATACGTAACATACTGCATGTTCTCCGAGTAATTGAAAAATCGATTATGTGAATTGCTAGGAACTCTCACAACACCGAGAGGAGAGTCAGGCAAGAGTAACCTGTGCGTGTCAGATGGTCCCGGGGAGGGCCGCACGACCAGCGTCTGCATAAAGCTCAAGAACTGACGGGCTCTGGCATCAAGGCCGAACTTTAGACGCAGAATCGTACAAGTCAAGGAGCCTTTGGAGGATGAGGATGGGGAGGGGGGGGGGATTCGCTACGTGTGTTGGCGCCGTACAGAAGCGTCCCAGGGACCTGCATCCCCGACTGAGAAGAATTTTTCCAAGGTCTTCTCCTTGGGGGGGACTTGGTAGCGGGGGTGGGGGGGTGGTGGAGCAGCTTGTGGCCGTTTTGCTTAATCTGACGAGGACGTAATGATGTGGATCCCTCAGCCCAGCGGACCTCCCCTCCAGCATTGGTGTACTTTGGACGGTCATAAACGATGAAAAATCTTAAGGCAAGAATAGAGGACGGAGGTGTAAACAATAGCTGTTCCCAAGGGATGATGGACGAAGGTCTCAAGGTGAAGGTCGTGATGAGCGCTGCACAAGGTCCAAGGTCACGCTCCCCCCCAACTACATCTCTTCCCTCCTCCTCCCCCTCCTCTTTCAACTTCCAGACTCTTACCCCTGCCAGTGAGTTGTCAGCTGAAGGGAGGGTGAGGGAACCACTGGGGCCTCTCTTTGCAACCTCTATAATTCCCCATAATATATGTGTGTCGGAACCCAAGGAAGCGTCCCTACAGACTGGCTGGCTTGTACTGTGTGCTGAGGTCATCCCCGGGGTCGGGCTGGTTGCCATAGAGACAGGGACACCAACACCACTAGTCCCACCGGAAAACTTCAGCCTAATGACGTCCTACGAGAAGACTTATTTTCTACGCTGAGTGCGATGTAGATGCAAACAACTGGTGGTCTCTGGGCGCGAAGGACAACAGTGGAACGACGAACCAACCAGTGACTGTGACCGTGGGGGATTGTCGAATGCCCTGGAGATGACGTCGCCGCCCGAGCCGGGAGTGGTCACAGGCGGCGGGGAGGACTCCACTTGCCTAAGAGGCTATGGCTGGGAGTGTTAGCAGCGGGTGGCTTGACTCTCCTCCACTTCCCTCTCTGGGTCTACGTTCTTCCCCCACCTCTCTCTCTCTCTCTCTCTCTCTCTCTCTCTCTCTATATATATATATATATATATATATATATATATATATATATATGAATATATTAGTTATCCAACCCCTGGACCCCTTTCATGGGACTTGCAGCTTCGAAGCTGCGCTCCACTCAGGAGCAGGGTAAAGTATGTGTGATTACTTATCTATACAGTATGGGGAAGGAGTTTTACAGTGGTGGAGTCCTAGCTCCTGAGCTTTCTGTATCATACAACTTTTCAGACATTCAGTTTGCTGTGAGCATTTACATTTTCATGACTTGGTGTACGGCGTGTGCGTGAGTATTGCGGGTTCTTTGTGTCTGTGAAGATCATCTGTATCACAGACTTAACCCTCCAGACATACTACACTGGTCAGTGTCTGAACCAAACTATCGAGACAATACCCTGGTCAGTGTCTGGCCTTTTTTTGTCTGACTATTCTCATAGTGAAAAAAAAAATCTAGTTTATTAAGAGACATGCACAATATAGATGAAGGGAAAAACAGAATGTTGATTTCAGCCCAGGAAGAGCCGGTTGTTTTGCTTACTGTTAAATGTAACACACAAAAATGTTGGTGACACCTCCCTTGGGCGTCACTAGAGACCAATGTTTGGCTCTTTCTGTCAAGAAAGAGCAATTGCTGTCTAATATAGAGCCTTTGTCACTATAAGGACGCTTGAGAGCCACAAATGAGAGATTTTAATGTACATAAAGATCCCACAAACACACGCAAACACACAACATTCAACAATGAACTATTTAGTATCTAACATCTTCTTTGAAGCCACTAAGTCTTTTCACAGATATGGCTTGATGGTCTATGCACAACTGCGTAGCTCGTGTGTATGTGCACTTATTCTGTAGTCATTTATTTCACAGGTCAGAAATCTCGCTTGACATCTGCAGGAGCCAGTGATGATCGCTCATCAGTTCCCGGGCGAGAGCCAATCGGTCACCCAGTAGATCCCGGGGTAGAGCCGGTAGGTTGCCCATCTCTTCCCGGGCGAGAGATGGTGGTAGCCTCTCATCAGTTCCCAGGCGAGAGCTGGTGGGTCGCCCAACAGTTCCCGCGCAAGAGCCGGTGGGTCGCCCAACAGTTCCCGGGCGAGAGCCGGTGGTAGTCTCTCATGAGTTCCCGGGCGAGAGTCGGTGGTAGCTTCTCATCAGTTCCTGGGCGAGAGCCGGTGGTAGGCTCTCATCAGTTCTCAGGCGAGAGCCTGTGGTAGCCTCTCATCAGTTTCCTGGCGAGAGTCTGTAGTAGCCTATCATCAGGTGATGGGCGAGAGTCAGTAGTAGCCTCTCATCAGCTGATGGGCGAGAGTCGGTGGTAGCCTCTCATCAGCTGATGGGCGAGAGCCGGTGGTAGCCTCTCATCAGTTCCCAGGCGAGAGCCTGTGGTAGCCTCTCATCAGTTCCCTGGCGAGAGTCGGTAGTAGCCTCTCATGATGGGCGTGAGTCGGTAGTAGCCTCTCATCAGTTCCCGGGCGAGAGCCGGTGGTAGCCTCTCATGAGTTCCCGGGCGAGAGTCGGTAGGAGCCTCTCATGAGTTCCTGGGCGAGAGCCGATGGTAGCCTCTCGTAAGTTCCCAAGCGAGAGTCGGTAGTAGCCTCTCATGAGTTCCCGGGCAAGAGCCGATGGGTCGTCCAGCAGTTCCCGGGCGAGAGCCGGTGGGTCGTTCAACAGTTCACGGGCGAGAGCTGGGGATGGCCCCCCTCACCAGTTCCCAGGCGAGAGCCGGTGGTGGCCCCTCATCAGGGGTAATACAGCCCTTAGAAACGAAACCTTTAGCGGCCAAAATGCACCTCTCACTAGAGGCATAAACTTTTTTTTTTTCTATCACGTGATTATCTTCTCTGTGCTTCAGGTCTTAAAGATGTGTTTTGCGGTCTGTCTGAAGTGAGAGCGTTACCCTATGGCAGGGAGGGTCGGTCCACCGCTCCACAGGTACCGACGCTTGCTGAGAATTTGCCAGTTTCC
>JAYMFT010395153.1:0-19368 GCA_038088735.1 Panulirus argus
GATTTTTCGGTTGGTGGATGTAGCTTGACGTTGACGGCCTTAATGACCCTGGCAGTTGATAGGCCTAAAACCCAAACAACCAACCAACCTTGGAAAAGAAAACAAGAAATAGAAGAGGCGGTATATTTCGGTGCAGAGTCTAGGACCGTCTTCAGTCGACGGGCTCTTGTTTCGTTTTTTCTATTCCATTTTGGGACGTTCCTGTTACATTCACCAGTGTGTTATTACACTTCTCGGATCATAAATCCCAACACAGCTACACAGATTCCGTCTTTCCTGTGCCATTCTGGACTACAGCGTGGTGGCTGCAGGATACACTAATAGCACTGAATCATAGTATCATATGGTTTGCGTTTCGTTAACGGCTTTTCTCTCCATCCGCAATTTGCCCTCCTTCACCAGCCAATCTGGTAATACAACTCCTGGTAATTTTACCGGAGAGTTAGGTCTCCACGCCGGTATCCTTGTATAACCACAGTAGATGGAATTTGGGGTAAACCTTTTCCATGTTACTCTTGGCTGTGCAGGTCCTAGACTGTCGAGGGAGGCAGGAGTTGGCGCTGTGGGAGGTTTATGGTGCACCCCATGCTCGTCCTGCGAGCGGTAGCGCAAAAGGATTACCGGGGTCACAACCCAGTGAGCCGTTATTTATTACGAGCTTAGAATTTCAGGTATATTGTTAATAACAGTAAGGTGTTCGCTGAGGCTGCAAATATCTATCCCTGGGCTTGGTACGCCAACAGTACCTTACTCAGTATCAGGAGTCGACTGTAGACGCTCTCTAAGGATCAATCGGTGTATATAGAACTGGTGCCTGATGTGTAGGCATGAATGATAGTGTCTACCAAGAGGCAAACAGCCACCCGAACGCTGCCGTCTCAGCGTCCCACGGAGAGCCATAACATGTTGTCAAGGTGAAATGTGTATGCGTTGCAGTGACCCGGGGCCGACGGCAAGTTTTGAAACAAGTTACCTTGAGGTGGACATGAAACAATGGATTCTTATCCCCGTTGTCTGGTGGAAAATTTAATAAATGCATGTTTTTACCTCAGTGGCTCGTGGAGGGACTTGGGCCGACTGATTAGAGAAGATCCACCAGAGTGACGGACCATCGTGAGTGATTATTATGCTTTGCGATGGCCTACCCTCCTTCTCCTGTGGCATCTGAATGTACACCGTAAGGCTTTGGGAACCAAAGCTTTCTGGGGGCAGCAACTAAAGCAACTCCAGGAAAACTGTTTTTTGTTAGTCAGTGAATGATTTATGAAAAGGAATTTTGTTTTCAGTGTTTGTAAGTTCCTTTTGGCCGGTAGAGATGAAGGACGCTGCATTTCGCGTAGGCGAGTTTATTCGTGCAGTTACTAATCTCTAGCTTTTTCTAGTGTTCTGCCCTGGACAGGTTGTCTGAAGGCTGAAGCCTTCTTGTGCGGAAAAGAAAATTTCAGATCTTCCCTCTGCACTGCCATGTCCGTCTCTGTAGAGTTGAAGACAATCCCTGATGTGTTGCTAGTGGTGAGGACCACCCCTGATGTGTTGCTAGTGGTGAGGACCACCCCTGATGTGTTGCTAGTGGTGAGGACCACCCCTAATGTGTTGCTAGTGGTGAGGACCACCCCTAATGTGTTGCTAGTGGTGAGGACCACCCCTGATGCGTTGCTAGTGGTGAGGACCACCCCTGATATGTTGCTAGTGGTGAGGACCACCCCTAATGTGTTGCTTGTGGTGAGGACCACCCCTGATGTGTTTATAGTAATGAAGACCACCCCTGATGTGTTGATAATGATGAGGACCATCCAGTGTGTGTGTTTATACTAGTGAGAGGACCCTGGTGTGTTTATAGTGTTGAAGGCCATCCCTGGTATGTCTAAGTGGTAAGGACCACTTTTTGTGTGTTTGTAGTGTAAAGGACCAACCTGGTATGCCTTTGATGGTGAGTTCACCCCTGTTATATCAGTACTTTTGAGCGCCACTCCTAGTATGCCTTAGGTGGTGAGGAACACCCCTGGTGTGTCACTAGCGTTCAGGACCGCCCTTGGTGTGTCTAGTGGTGAGAACCACCCCTGGTATGTTTTCAGTGTTGAGGACCACCCCTGGTTTGTCACTAGTGTTCGGGACCACCCCTGTTGTGTCACAAGTGGTGTGCATGGCGTGTTTGCAGTATCGATGGTGATTCATTGATTATATATCCTGGTATGTAATATTAGCCGCGAGGTGTGGGCAACAATGGGGGCCTGGGATCAATATACAGTGCAGGTGTTCGGCCATTGATAGGCCGGTAAGGACAGAGGAGGGTGTAAGATGATGCTGTTCCGTAACCGGAGTTCCCGCGGCTGCGGGTGTGGCTCGCTCCCCTTCACTCCCACCTCTGCTGGGTGAGGAGAGCTGCAACCTCCAGCCATGGAGGCATTACCGCTTGGGATGCTGCATTTACTCTCTGCTTCACCTCACGTGGGTGGTGTCATTCAAAACACAGAGACACGCTCTATATCTTACACATGACACTCGACGTCACAAATTCTATTAACTCGATTTCCCTTTGGTAATTGGTATGCCGTAGCCTTGCTTAGTGTTAAATTGTCGTCATAGGTAAAGAAGGTTGAAGAGATGGGGACCCACGAATATAGAACTCTCTCTCTATAATGTATAAATATGTAATTATACTCCAGTATGGTGTAGATAACTGAATAGCAGTTTATTGAACTTAGTTAGCCATTCGGCTGAAAATACACAGTTGAGGTATTACAGACGTGGGAGGCCATAATTGTGGCAGGTTAAGTAATCATGCAATATCAAAGGTCGTCTGGATATTTCCGTGGGTTAGGCACATCTGCGTAGTTAGAGCCCGCATACGTTTGACTCCTGGTCGCGGCAGTCGGTCTGCAGTCAACCCCAGCTGGTCATCCTTCCCTTGTGTTTGGCTGGGGTATATATAATGGAAATGGGATGACCTTGGTTAGGCCATTCAGATGCACGTTGCCGTCTCAACCACCATAAAATAGAATAAAAAAAGAATGTTGAAGGGGTGGGGTAAAGCCCTCGTGTTTTCCATCCCTAGTGAGTCACAGTGAAGTACCACCCACCTTGCATACGTATGTTCCAGACCGTCATGAACCATTGTCTGTTAGCACTGATCTTTTGCGCTATAGTTACACTTTGACTCTTGGTTCACTTGACCACACTCTTGTACAAGTCTGCTTACTGACCACATCTCCTCCTTTCGACTCCTCCCTGGAAACGCCAGTTACGGTACATTGATGGTGATGACTGGACTGCTTTTTTTTTTTTTGTCTGGGGAGGGTGTTGAGTGGGTGAGGATGGAGAATGCCGCATTTCCCTTCGAGTGATGTTTGTCTTCTGAGCGAATAGCCTAGTCGGTTATAGGACGGGATCCTCTCTTTCTAAGACTGTCTCGTCCTTGAGGGTTCAACTACCCTCCTATGACCATTTGGGTCAGGGATTGGAGTATAGGACCAGGGAACTTCAGTTTTCATCTGCTGAAGAAATCATTACCATTACGTTCTGTTATTCGTCAGGCGAGGCATTCCTTTATTGAATAGAAATAAGTTAACATCTTCCTCTTCCTCCATTGATAAGTATTTCTGGTCTTTGGCCAAAAGGCACCCAGACAGTTGTGACCGTCCTTCGCTTTTCCATTTCGTCTTCCATGCTATTAGAGCCACTTCTTTTTCATCCTCATTTGTCCTTCAAGTCCACCATGGATAAATCCAACCGTCCGTAACCCCTTGGTGCACATCTTACTAATCCTGCGCCCTTCCCTGTAATCAGTTTCCTAGTAGTCCATAAACCACACGTATCTCTGGCCGTGAGCATGGCGTATGGACCAGATGGCATCCTTTCTCGTGTTTTGAAGGCGTATGTTTGTGTTTGCTCATCTCTTTCGCATCTGCCCAAATGCCCTAGACTTTTCATTTCTGGAAACATCAATTGATAAATACGCCTGTTCTACCCCGTATAGCCATCATCCAGTTGTTTTTACTTTTATCATTCCCTAAGTGCCTACGTCTCTTCTCTGATACCCTTCAGCATCTTGAATCGGATGGTCTTCTCTCTGATCTTCGTTATGGCTTCCGCAACGCAAGATTCACCCTTGGTATCGTAAGCTCTGTCATTCTCTTTGAGACGTTCTGGGGCATCGAAGTCTGATCTTCAAGCTCCTTTCTTGAGGTGTTACGCTCTCACTTTGTTCTCTGACATACACTTTCCACCGTGATGGGTCAATTTTCGCTCTAGTTAGTAAGTGTGCCTCAATCCTCATTCCCTATTAGTACCGTTGTGACTTAGGGTTCTGTTCTGTCTCTTACGCCGTGTGCAGTGCTGACAGTAGGGTCGTCACTGCGGGACCTACAGGTTTAGGATCGAAGGTGCGGTACGCTTGAGGCACAGCAGCAGAATAACCTCCGACACGCTTCGTTGCTGGTGATGCTGCCTGGGTGGCTAGCGGGGGCCGAGCCGTGCATGTCGAGGGATAATGAAACTCTGGCTTTGAGGAACCGACCTATTATAGGAGTTGTATGCAGCGTGCTAGCCTGCCTCATATTCTGGCCGCCCGCACCCATTCTCTCGCAATCTGGGACTGCCAGAACTTTAACTGGATGGCGTTATTGCTTCTCCAACGGCTGGAGCGTCGGTCCTGTGGTTTGATGTCGGGTGTGTTATGGGTCAGTGGTTAGTGCGGGCAGTGTTGTGGATTCAGTGGATGGTAAGTAATGACGGGGGTAGTGTTATAGGTGTTTGAAATGTTTACTCTTGGCGTAGGTACTGTTGTGGGTGCAGCAAGATGGAGTTAAGCTCATCTTGGGAGAAGAAATTGCAGACGTAGGCCTTGTATTGTGGCTGTTACAGACCTTGTGTTGTGAGAGCAGAAGTGTTGACACTGACAGTTTTGTTGATTACAGTTTGTGCTGAGATGGGAGGAGGCGTTGCGGCAGTAGGTCTTCGCCTTGACAGTGGTATGAGTGCAGTGAGTGTTGACTTACGACAGGCGTAGAAGACAGTAACTTATTACCCCTAAAATCCAAAGTGCTATAAGCACAGAAAAAAGAAATTCCTTGAACGTTGTCTGCGGACATGAGGAGTACTGTGGGATGAACGGTGAAGGATTTAAGAACGTTCTGGATATGTATTACTAGGTATACCAGACCATCCAGGCTGTGCCTTCACTAACATGATGAGTAGACAGTTTGATGAGGTCGCCCGAGTCAGACTGAGCTATAGAAAGTCAGGGTTGTTTGTCCCTCCAGTTCATAACGAACAGACTGTAAACTGTGCCAAAAAACTACTCCCACACCCTGTAACATTATGTACTTGACTGTTGTAGAATGAGTGAGGTCAGAGATGATTACGAGATATGTGGGAGCATTTCTTCCATGGCAGTGTTCTACTTGGGACCTTGCTAGTGGGCGGGTGCAGTAAGTGCTGACCTTGCTAATGTGTGGATGCAGTAATTGTTGAAATGAAACTTTTAGTGAAGAAGCTAATGTCGGACAGGGCCGTTTTGTAGATGCAGTGTTGAAATAGCGTAGTGTCTTCTGCAATAAGTGTTGAGGGGGTAACGTTGTGTTTGTGTTACTGATGTTGGCGTTCTGTTGTAAGTGTTGTGGTGGGCATGTGTAATAAGCATTTTGGTATGTGTAATAAGTGGGTGTGATAAGTGTGGAGGTAGGCATGTTGGTGCCCTAAGTATTGTGGTAGTCAATGTTGTGGGTGTAGTAAGAGCTGCCTTGGGCGGAGGTGCAGCGGCAGTCGCTGTTGAGGTAGACATCATCGTTGGCTCAGGAGGTGTTGTCGTTGATAGGTCTGTGGTTACGGTAAGTGCTGAAGTGGTTGGTTAGTCTTGTGGATTCATCGAGTACTGATGAGTTGGTATCGTTGCAGCGGTGGTGTGGGTGAAGTAGATGTTGTGCTAGGGAGGTATACGGTACCAGGAAAATGACGAAAGGCACAGGTGTACATTGCACAGTATTAAGGACAGAGGTTATATGTGCACAGTAAGTGCTGCACCTTTGGATATTACGAATGCAGTGAATATTTTGATGCATGTATAATTAGAAACAGTAAGTGTCGTGGGTGCAGTAAGTGTAGTGGGCAGTGGTGAGGGTGCAGTAACAGCTACGGGGGTGCCAGCCTGGTCCACTCGAGGCGTCAGACACACGTACATTCGTCAAGCCTCAAGCACCATCGTCCGCAAGTGGGGGGAGGGTGGGGGAGGCGCTGGTGAGTATGGTCGCTGGACCAACAGTCGGCCAGCTGGTCTGGCTCTGGTCACAGATCTACGCTAAGTGAATCTGAATTGGCGCTGGATTTACATTTGTTCCGATAAGCATGACTCAGCAGTGTGGCAGCTCCTGCCGCTGCAGCAATAACTTCCGTAGGGGTTACGCTGACCACAGCTTGTGAAGTGGGCAGTCGTCATGCACAGGAAATAGTTGAGGTGATGGTGGGTCGAGCCTGGCAGCCGGCCAGCACTCACCTGTCTGGTGGACCCTTTCCCCCTCCCTGTGGGGCGGCACCCACCATCCCTCGCCTCAGCCCCGTGGGTCGTGCCCCGTCCTTGTAGAACAACACCCACAAGTCTGCGCCCTCGCCCTTTGAGATCTGTTCCCCTCCATGTAGGGCTGCCGCCCCTGGGGCACTGTCCCCTTCCCTGTCCCTTCCTCTGGTCCCGTTGGTCCTGTCCCTCTCCCAGGGGGGGATGCATCCCTCCATCCCTCGTCTCAGCCGGCCACCTGAGGTATAACTTTCACCCCCACTGTCCTCTCGTACATGGAATACTTTCACCATCATTCTCTATCCTGCCTTCATATAGCGGCTCTGTCACCCACATCCATTCCCCCCGTCTCCTGGGCAATTGTATAATATTGCCGTGCTACTCCAGGGAGCAACTTTCTCCCCGTCCCTCGACTGTGCTCAGAGGAACAGTACTGGAAAAATCTCTCTCCCGGTCTCGTGTGGCAATATTTACCAGTGCCTGACTCCACTCCCATGGCACCACTCTGTACATAGCCCTGGCCCCACTGGTTGACACCGTAACTATACGTTGGGAGACGCTGTTCACAGTTCCAGTTCTGCCCTGTAGATCGACACCGGTGCGAGCCCTAGCCATAGTAATGTAAGAGTGTCACAAAATAGGGCGGGGTGTGCGAGGTGGTCAGTGTCCGCCATGTTGAGTATTGGGAGTGTATTGCCATGGCTGCGTCACTAGGCATGACAAGAATCAGCCCGGCAAGTCACAGCCGGGCTTACCGGCCTAAGGTCAGTGGCGACACGTGACACACAGATATTAATTAGCCTTTCGCACGACCATAAAGCTTTGCGAGGATGTAGTCAGCGGGCGTGGCAGCGGGTCGAGGCGGCAAAAGAATGAGCACCATCCGCGCTGTCATTCCATCGGTTTCCGCCAACATTCCTCGCAGTATTAGAGCTCACTCGATAGAACACATTGTTAGGCAAGCCATTCCCACCACCAGAGTCCGGTTAGTTTCGTAACAAAGGGGATAAGCGTTTATTCCATTCGTTGACTTGATGGAAAGACCTGAAAACACGTGAGAGTTGTCCTTGATCACACTGTGTACTCGTATTGTTGGTTCCAAGACTTGTTTATCTGAGATTCCAGTAGGTGTAGATGGCAAGGCAGAGTAGTTACCGAGGCAGGCGTCAGTTTTAGAAGTTGCGTCATGGGAGATCCACAGAGGTGAAGTACAGCCAAGTGGTTACGACGGGAGAGGTTCCCGTAGGTTGTTGGGTGAGATAATCCAGACAAGAATCATTGTTGGTGGATGGTGAAAGAGCGAGGCCATCCCACGACAAAAGGATGAAAAGAAGTTACCAAAACAGCATTGAGATGGTTCCGCTGATAAGCAGGCAGGGAGATATAGATCGTTCTCGGGGTCACAGCGACAGATGGCAGTAAGCCGCATATTGACGGTGTTTCTGTAGGGGAGCCGGTGAGATAGGATATCACCTGGGCCGGTCCCCTACCGCCATGTGACGCGAGGCTTGGCGCCAGGAAGAAGCAGTGGACTGTATGTTATTGGGACACTGTTTCCTCGTTCGCACTTGGAGACCAGCGTTTTCCTCCTCTTGACAGAGGCTTTCCCTCAGTCCACACACCACGTCACAGGACCCGACTAAAGCTTTAAGAAATGGTTAGAACAGGATTGTGTGGGTTGACATGACGCCCGTTGCGCCCAGAAAATGTAGGCCTTGGGCATCAGATGCCCTGTGGATGTTTTGGTCACAGACGGAGCTTGAGGGTTAGAAGAGAGTTGGCTAAGCTAAGCTGAGGGTAGGTCTGTTGCTGGATCGGATGGGAGCCAGGGTTTGGTGGCGTCCCTCCACAGGCCCAGCCGCTGCCAGGCATGAGAGTAATAAGCGCACTTGTGTATTGGACTGATGTGGATATTGGGCACCAAAGACGTGATTCACCATCACCCGGTCTGGCAAAAGCTGAAACGGGAAAAGGGGGAAAAATGGAAGTAGAATATCACTAGAACCCTCTTGGTGTGAAGTGACTATTTGTCCCTTTTTGTGCTGGATGACAGCCTGTGGCACAGTCTCGAGCAGGAAGCAGGTGCCAGAATTAGAATATGAGTGGCACAGCGGCCGGGCAGCAGCCAGGGTGGCCCATCATGATTGTACAGGAAGTTACGCTGCTCTTACGTTGTTTCCCGATTACTCATTCTCGGAGGCAAGTTTTACGGGAAGCCAACCGAGTCACCGTATGAGGCAATGTGCCGTCGTGTGAAAGAATGAGAAATACGGATTCGTTCATGAATGTTGATGTATGCGGGAACACGGGAAGGAAGGTGAGCGTCTTGATAGAGGTGTAGCCGGTTTATGACCATAAAGCCAAAGACAGGTCTTTCACTTCCTCCAAAATTCGTAAATGCTTTCCCTTGTCTTTTCTTTTTCCGTTTCTCTCTGTATTTCAATTAAGGCCCGGCCTTGATGTGGACTTTTGTCCGTGACTGGAGCCTTCAGCGTAAAAAAAAAATTATTTACAAGGAGAATAAGTGATAAGATTTTACTGTATTGCACTCATCATTGCTATAGAGTCCAGAATATTGACAAGATGCACAGGATATGACTCAAGAAACATTCTTTTAACATGAACGTCCTTAGAAAGCGGTTAGGCCATGGGTTTTAAGAAGAGAAACGGTTGCTGATCCCATGTATAACATATGCTATGTATATGTATGCATCTGCTTGACAATTAAGATCATTGTTGGTACTGAACGACATAAGTAATGTTTAGCAAAACAAGATTTTTATGATGGTTTCTTGTGTAAATTTTCAACTATTGTTTTCTCTCTTGCAGGTAAGTGACAGGATGCGAGGCTAGGCGAGGTGTGGTGTGTCCTGCAGGAAACGGTAGGTAAAGATCTCCACCAGAGGAAAGGCGGACCGCCAGGGATCTACTGACCAGAGGCTCTAGGCAGCTCGGGCACTAAACCGGCCGTTAGTCCACTTCACAACAGATCCAGATCAGAGTGGATATGACGTTTATATGCTTAGTAAGACAGCAAGAGCGACCTAGTAGGGTCACTGTTGTCTTAAGGATACGATCAGGTCAGGGGGTTTCCTTGGCCAGTACAATGAAGTTCCGAACTGCTCCATTTCTGAGTATATTTTTCATAACGTGTCTTAGAGATCGTCTTTCTATCTCTCTGGAAGTGAACTTTTGGAAACGCTAATAGTCAAAGGTTCACTTGTCCTCTGGAGACCAGTTAGGTACATTTTTTTTTTTTTAAGAAAACTAGTTCTGAGGCTCCGCTATTGGTTACTGTCAGGCCAGCAGGTCCGGACGGACTCTGTGAAGTATTTGTATGATTTTTAGACTGTTATGACCTTGTTGTGTGGGGCAAGATTGTACTATATGTGGGAGACTCTTACTGGGACGCTACATAGATTTTATGTTCCTTAAGCCGAGGCTTTATAAGTTGCCTCTCAGAACTATGTATATTCTGATTCTTAGGAAGTTTACCTCTCAAAGTTCCGTGTTAGTTCTCCGGTAACTGACAAGCCTCGAGACCTGTCAGTACGTGGTATCACGCAAGCAGGTCGACACACACACACACACACGTTGACCATGAGTCAGTACATACCAGCCGGTGTCTTACCAGCATGCATTCGTATCCCGGGCGTGGCAGCCGGCCTACACCCAACCCAGGTGTTCATCCTTCCCTCGGAGCTGGTTTGATAAATGGGTATCTGGCTTAGATTGGTGTGTGTGTCCACACATTGGAGTAAAGATATGGTACCTATATACAAGGTCTAAGAGATAGGGCGACACGAGTGTAAAATTCTCTCCCTGTAACACACACACACACAGACCCGGGTGCATGGGATGACAGACGCCGTCCTTGGCCGCACTGGTGCTGTCTCATGTACTCAGCGAGAGGGGACGCCACTTCATGATCCCATGCCAATAATCATTACGTTTTTATTACGTTTTACGCTAATGATCTTGAGACATTCTCCTGAGAGGTTCACATGGCCCATGACGGCGTGTTCTGCGTGATATGGGACATTGCCGCAACACCCAACAGCAGGCGTCCGTGGCGTGCAGGAGAGACAGAGGCCGTCACTTGACCAACCTTGCCCACGGCATCACTCCCACCACGGACACTGGTGGTGAAGTGAGGCCTTACCAGTGTCACACACACACAGCACACACACACATGACTGTTAGCGGACTTGAGTTGAAGGAAGCTCCAAGTCTTCCCACATTGGAAGAGAGAAGAGTAAGGTAAGACACGATGAATGGATGTGCAATACTAAGAGGCCATAACGACGTCACCATAGCTTTTGTAATGGTGATGACCGACCGAGAGAGGCTTACGGAAGCACGACTAACAACACAGTGCTTCATATGGTGAACACAGAGGGTGATGAGGTTCAGGGCGAGACGCTCCCCAGATGATTGGGTGAGGCAAGGTGGAATGAGGCTTGGTAAGAGTCCCATGGCGTTGGTGTAGGTACTGAAGATGAGGCAGGTGTTCTTTGGGTGAGCAGTATGAATGCCGAATCTCGTGGAGCTTCTGCAGAAGGGAGGAGGCGTTGCCGAGGTCCTGAGTTAGTGGGCGGTTGCTGTAGGTCCACTAGTTCAAGCTTTTACAGGTTGTTACATGGGACTCCCAGCGAAAAGGCAAAAGCCAGGGTAATTAGGAACTGCTGTGGAAGGAAGTCGTTGGCAATTAGTCACACAGCCCATGTTGATAGAGACTAAAGAGCTGGGAGTCACATGGTGAGACGTTCCCAGAAGCGGAGTGCGCATTGGTGTCATAAGAGTAAGTGGACCGAGTGACTGATTGCTCTGATGCCTCCGGTTTCTATCAGCGCACCGATTGCATTAATTGTGTGAGTGTGGTCGCCGAGCACGTCATGGTTGCCCCTGGAGGATTATAGTCAAGGCAAGTGGCGCTTACATGCTCGAACCCTTGGCCTGTAACCTGAAAGGTCACATAAGGTCAGTTGCTTGATGTGATAATTACAGTTGACCAGGTGTGAAAATGATTTCTTCTTCACAGCTTCAGGATGTTGTCAGAGAACTTATTTAGGTCGTGAATAGCGTCACTCGATGTTAAACTGGTTCTTTGGTGTCAGGAACGATACGGCTAAATTGGGAGTTAGGCAAAAGAAATGTAGGGAGGGATGTGAAGAAGTATTTCTTTAGCAACAGAGTTATGGACGTTTGGAGCACTCTAAGCCAAGAGGAAGTGATTGCGAGAATTCAAAATATTATATTCCAAGAGGCGGGGCCGCACGAGCGTTACGATCCCTCATGGACGCACAGATAAGTAGCAACAAACGGGTAGAGAGACGAAGATATGAGCAACACAGGCCGCTGCAGACCAGGGTCGTATACAGTAAGACACGTACCTGAGGTGGTGCGGTGCGGGGAGGAACAGTTCTGGTGGTGACAACATGAGGGCGACCTTGGGTGCGTGCAGCCTGCTGGACGTGGTCCAGGCGGAGGCAGGCAGGGTATCGCTGCCACACGCGTGCCTCAGTAAACACGAGTGAGGGCTGGGGGTCTCGGTCATCCACATTCCCCTCTTTTGATAGGGAACAGTGTCACCTACAAGACTGCATCAGAGTTACATGGGATTGTTGTTATTACGATTGAGTGAGAGTAATTACGATGATAAAACAAATCATGATAATCGAACTTTTGGATGGGCATGATAATGAGTGGTAATTATTATTCCATTGGATATTGCTTACCCTCTGTGCTTGACGTCAGGTCAGGATGTAATGCCACTCAGCTTGTGTCTCCACTCTCCCGCAGCCTTCATGCTGGCTGTGCGATTGTTTTCGTCGTCATATGAACCTTCCTTGAGGCGAGACGTGTGTGGTGGTGGATGTGGTGGGCACCGCCTGTTAGCAGTAACTGTGGTAACATATTAATCACGGAAGAAAAGTGTGATTTTGTGTGAGGAGGTGGGGTCTACTCCTGTGTCTGTGTGGCCGCGCGAGTTGTGCCTTTTTGTCTGTTTAAATATATGTATGCGTGCGTGTTTCTGCATTTTAATTATGTATGAGGATTTGTCTGTCGAGATTAATTGAAGTGATGCTTTTTTGCTTGTAAACTGTTTACTGAAAGGAGTAAGTTCAATATGCTTTATGATTTACCCAAATGTTTTCCCCGCCTTGGCAAGGTAGCATCAGAAACAAACGAACAACGGCATCCTTTGCATACGTCTACTGTGTAGCTTTCTTATGTGAAGTTACCGAAACCAGTGCCCGCCATCCACAGTCCAACCCCATAGACTGTCCCATGGTAAATGGAGTATTACTAAATGTTATTTTCCGTACGACAATGGGAGTTCAGGTTGTCGCATGTCACTCGCATCCATATTTATTACTACAGCTTCTCGTATCATAGATTCACGTAAACTCAATGTACAGATATGTACAAAGTGTCCTGACCTGGGTAGCCAAGTTGTGGAGGATACGTAGGCCTGAAACAGCCTGAATGATGAGAGGAGCGTGTGTGTAGCTTGGTCCCAGACCGAACTATGAAAGTAAAGGAGTTTCCAAGCGGTGGCAGCCACCTCCTGCTCTGACCATGGCTATCCGTGGGTGTCACACTGTGACTTTCCACCCACTGCTGGTGTAACGTAAGCAACATCCACAGTGGAGGGCTAAGAGAACTGTAGCTCAGGGTTTAGCATCAGTTGTTTTGGTAGTGTGGACGGCTGTACCGTGGCAGGCGGTAGGTACTGTTATGTGGACGGCTGTACCGTACCGTGGCAGGCGGTGGTACAGTTGTACCATCGTCATGTCTGACAGGAGCCTTGTTGTGTCTGTGGATGTTGTTGGCCTCTTCCTCAGCGTCTTAAGTTGGCCATGGCAGTTGAGGAGTGGGGGCTCTGCGCTGCCCACGCTGGTCTTCACTTGTCTTCCACAGTGAACCCAGGGTGATCAGACCACCCGATGTGACAGGCCAGGTGGCCTGAAGAGCGAGAGAGGTGGCCTGAATAGAGCGGTGGTCAGTACATAGTATCCCCACCATCCGTCCTCTTTAAGATCAGTTGCACAACCGCGCAGAGCAGCAGGTTAATGTAACGAACAGAAGTGAGATGATTGAATGAAAATCATAAATTGATTATCAAACAGGTAGGTATGCAAGATGAACTCAGGATAAACGATATTTTAGATTTTATTCACATCTGTGACTCCGGTAAGATGTTTGCACTTATCACATTATGCCTATTTATACATTGCTTTACGGTGTTCGGGCTGCAGCCAGAGTAGCGAGTGACATCATACCACAATCATGCCTCTGTTTACAGTACAGTGTGAGGTGTCTCTCAGAGGACCCAGCAGCGCCGGGACGGTCGTCACAGCCAGCGCTCCCAGTGTGTGGGTCGCTCGCACCCCCTTGCCTGCCTACGCCCAAAATTGGTGATGGGATCCGCTCGGAACAGATGGTCGCTAAACTCGCACCGGCCTCCCTATATAAATCAGTGTAAATTTGGAAGGATTGAATTTGAGTGATGGGATTACAGAGTAGATTGCGAATAACAACAGACCATCGGGTCTTAACGAGGCTGTTTGTCATAGGAGAAAAGAGTAGAAATTTGAGTGAGTCTGGTGGAGAAACAACAGAGCAGAGATTTTATGAAGACCTCCAATGAAGCATTCTTAAGCCTTCTGATTTCTAATTTGAATAGGTTTAGGTAATGTAAACGGATCTTACAGGATCTGGCAGCTTTTTTCTTTACGGCAACCAAAACTGAACTAAGGGACGCACTAGTGAATTTGAAAGTCAGGAATTGTTTCTTAATCATAAACTCGAACTCTCCACCTGTGACACTTAAAATTTTGTTCGTATCTTTATATCCTGCTTCTCACCGCTTATTTTCCCTTTAGTCTTCGCAGACTCTTCTCTTTTTTCATGTTAGCTAAGACGGTTTGGTCAGTTGATACCTTAATCAAGGCCACTTCATTAACGCTCTACCGTAGCCTAAGCCAGGTACCCAATTTACCTACCAGCGCCTGGGGGAGGATAAACAGCTGGGTTGACTGTGGACCAACTGCCGCAACCAGGATTCGAACTATGCGCTCGACTCTGGGCGGCCCGTGAATGCGTCACGGTCAGGAACGCAAACCGCTACACCACTGGGGTCCATATTGTTAGGCATTTTCCCTGATTTACGTTACTCATCTCGGTTAGAATTCATACGATAGTTTGCCTGTTTGTCTTTACTAGCAATACTTAAAACTTAACACACATTGATGATACCTGAGGTTGATTTCGGAAGTGGTCCTCCTCCACAGCTCGGCTTTCCGCCAAGTTGCTGTGTTGCTTTTCAGCTCCGTCGGACTTCTTGCTGGTCGTACCATGGTACACTCCATAGCACTTCTTTAGGGCTTTCTTAAATTATCCACCTTACAGTCCATAGTATTTTTTTGGTGGATGCAGATGATGGAGTACACAGTCTGCAGATGTTTTGAGTGTTTCCTCTTGTGTGACTCCGTGCACCTTATGATCTCAGTGATGATGTATAGGATGTTGTAGGTATAAATTTATGATATATCTCTCCCCGTTGCACTTCTAAGAGTACGGCCTCTGTGATTTCAGTCGTTCCCATTAGTTCCGACCCCAGACGGTGTCGTGTTTTGATATTCATTTACCGATTGTGAGCCCAGGCTGTCAATTTGCCCAAGTCAGATTGCAGGGACAGACGTTTAATTTCTGTTGCACTTTGACTTTCCAGTTTATTGTTGTCTGTGAATTTCAGTATTTTGCGACATAGGTCACTATCATGTTATTAACTTGTGCTAGAAAGAGAACTGTTCCCAAGACATCCCTGTGGCACACCACTTGTCACTTATCATTAATTACTTATCACCTCGCTTATAGTTATCAGAAACACCAAGAGATGCACAGTAAAGAAGCTTTAGAGTTCCCTGGACAAGTGCCTACACAGTGTACCAGACCAGCAAGGATATAGGGGCTGTGTGAGCTTCCGGGTTGCGGCTTCCAACAGCTTGGTCGGCCATAGACCCAGCCCAGCAGCCTGGACCTAGCCCGGGCTATAGAGGTAGGAGGCCCCGCGAAGACTCCACCAGGTAAACGTCATGTCCAACCTTTTTTTTGTGGAGCCAACTGATTTTCTGGCCATCAGAGCTTAGCGCCTTCGTGTATCATGTGCTGAAATTAGCGCTCACCGTCCACAGCTAAGCGCCACACAGTTTCCCATGAAATGTGTTAGAATTACTAGATGTCGGTTTACATATGACAATACCAGGGGATTTTATCCAATGATTTCTGGAAATCTAGATAACTGACATCATCTGCTTTACCTCCAATTACGCATGTTGACTATATCATTGAAGAAATGAAGCAGATATATCAAACACAAGCGGGTAGGTCAAAACCCTTGCTCCGAACCTTTTGACTGAGTGGTGATCTATCAAATGAATTACAGTCTAGTCTCGATTAACAGTTTCCATACCTTTACCAATCACGGAGATCAAAGTAATTGGGTGATCATTTTCGGGCAGGGACTTCTCATCTTTTTTTGATACTGATTGGAAAATTTCCAGTCCTGTGGAATTCTCCTTGTAACAAACTTATCTTGGTCTCGTTTTATTTACATTTATTCCGTTCTCAATGTCGCCGATGTATCTTGGCCATGTATGACATATGTTACAGTGGGCTGTAATCTGTCAGCATTGGGACTATAGCTGGAACATGAGCTGTCTTCATTGGTAAACACGATTAGAAAAATAATTAGGGTCTTTGCGATAGCTTCATCGCTGTCAACTAAGTCGCCATTTTCCGTTAAGTATTATAATCCGTAAGTTATGAAGGTGACCCAAGTGAACGGTTGATCGGAAAGACAATTTTTATTGTACTAACTAAAACCTGTGCTCTAGACTCTGCTGCGTGCACAGCTAGTGTGGAGGAGAATCTTACCATAGTTTCTTGGGATCAGACGACAGTTGGTGCAGCAGCAGCCACAGCGGGCAGCCGTGACTAAGGGCAAGTGGAGGTCCTCCCACAGCTCGGGCTGGGTCCAAGCTGCCGAGTTGGGTTGGTGGTTGACTTAGCTGTTGGAAGCTGCCTCTCGCAGGCCCACGTGACCAACACAACCTTGTTTATTTGGTAGACTCTGTACACCCTAGAGTGTTCCTTGTGGCTGCAAGCAGTGTTGAATATTCTGGGTCCCGGATGTTCAAGGTGTTTTCTCTCATCGGCTTATTGCACTTTTTGTTGTATTTAGTGGTAATATTTGCGTCTTCCATCCGTGTCGTGCCGGGAGGGATTATTTATGAGTGTATAAGCGGAGAGCTGAGCTGGGAGAGAATGGACACAACACGTCAGCTGAGAATTATATGAGCTGAGAAGAAAAGATTACTGAGAATGAAAGAGGAAAGAAGATTACTGAGATTGAGAGAGGAAAAGTGCCCTTCTTACAGTCAGGGCTCTGGTGTGTGAACGAGACAAGTGAAGTAGCACCTTAAGTAGTGACAGCAACTGAGGATGGCTGTCGGGAAAGCTTTGCTACAACCCTTCTCCAGAAACTCAATTCTCCGGACTGCAGAAGGCCATGCCGTAGTGAGCCAGCAGTCCTGCCGTTCCTTGGCCCACGGCTCCATAACACTGACATCACTTGCTCTTTATGATGTGATCTCCAGGTAAAAGTGATTGTGGAAGAGTTTTCTGATCTGTTCGGATATGAAGGAAATGGTTCTGTGTGTACAGTGTAAAACAGTGTCACGCAAATATATTGATTCTGAAGTTGTCAGCGTTAATGTAGAATACAACGGTGGCGATCGCTAATATAATCTCAGTTTGGACGTTGGCGGGAACTCAGGATGTTGTAGTAAAGCACCACTCCACGACCCCCTGACGGAGACACGTTGACCCTCCCCATACTGGCCAGACATTATGTAAATAATGTTGATGTTGTGTTGAAGGAATATCCTAACTTTCTTAGGCTTTAGTAAGCCCCTTTGTTATATTTATGTGTACTCGCGACACTTGCCAGATGCTTCTGGTATCATTGTACAGGGGTACCAAGTGACAGCACTAGGATCCCGATTCCTCTATCAAGGAATAAAGTATTGAAATTGAATTAGCTGAACAATATGTGCATATGGCCAGACGTGTCAACAGGATCCTGAGAAGGCTGCAAGTTAAAGCGTTTGTAAGCGCGTTGGGAAAGTGGATTAGTGATATCTTTAGAAATAGCCAGCCTCACGGACCCCGTACTGTGGTGGAAACTGGTTAGGAGGGAGCTGTTCTCAACTGGTTCCGTTCTGTATGTAAGAGGTCGGGCGTGTAGGATTTTTCTCTTTTTTCTGTTTAATCGGAGCGGGAGTTTGGTGGGACAACAGGATGACTTGGTGGGGGGTGTGCTGAGAAGTGAAGATGTATTGAGAAGGAATAGCGACGAAAATCAATCAGACGCACACTATTAAACGCCTAGTATGCCATAGAGACGACAGCATGGGAAGGCAGTTGCCCGTTTCTACGGTAGGGTTTCCCGAATGTTGAGAGGGGGATTTGGAGATGGAAAATGTCGGGTTACATAATGTAAATCTAACGAAAACACGAGCAAGAATTGCCAGAACCAATAAGAGCTTTTACCCAGAGTTTACTGAGGAAGAAATTTACCATATTTTCAGTTTCGTAGAAGAAATATTGTCTTTTGCTTCGTCCACTTGATAAGTTAACATTGACCGTTCAAAAACAATATTTTTTTTTATCGTTCTCACCTAAAGAAAATAAGATAATTCTTTCAGCATTTTTTAAAATCCTTTTTAGCTTACAAAGGAACAGTTTAATATGTAAATATTGCCTTCAAGTCTCTGATGAGAACGAACCAACAGCTTTCCTCTGACTCCTCCGTATCAGTTGCACATTGTGTGCACTACTGCTGCTGTGCCAAGTGGACTAAGGCAGATGACCATTGTGGCGACGTAATTCTAAAGAAATATGAAACATTAAGGCAAATGTCGGCCTGGCGTTCATAAGTTCTGTCCCTTAATAAGCAAAAATTTTTTTTCCGAATTTTATAATTTTTAACGACATACTGCACTCATCATCAGTTTCCTGTCCAATTATGAGTTAATTACTGTTTTAGGATAGGAAGAGGGAGTACATAAGAAAATCCGAGGATGTTAAGGCATTGTACTAAGTGTAAACCATCGAGATAAAGCAGCTTAGTCAGTATGCTTTATTTGATATCACTGCCCACCTAACCCAAAGAACGTAGCGTAGAGGTAAGACGTTCAGAAGGTGGGCTATGATCGTCCCTAATAGGGAAATGACTATTCGAATACTAAGTAGTCTAATAACCTTCACTTCACAGTGGTAAGCAGCGGGGTGTAGACCGGTCAAATCCCATCAGGATCACACAACCAACAGATGACATTTTACAGAACCTAACTGTCAAACATTGAGGTATATGAACACGAAATAGAGCATATGAACGCGCGCTACCATATAACATGTAAACCTCGAACTGGTAAGATCGAATCCGGGTGTTCGATTACTTATTATTCGAAGTCATTTCCCTATAAGGGGCAATCATAGCCTAGGAGTAGCGCTCCCGCATACCACGCTAAGGTCCCGGGATCGATCCTGGCTGTTCGAGGTTTGTATGTTATATGGAAGTACGCGTTCATATGCACTATTTCGCATTTATACCTTCTCATGTCTTTCCCAATTACTATTACCTGGCTCATTTCAAGAGACAGGTTTTTCACTTTCTCAAAAATTTGTAAATACTTTCCCTGTCTGTTGTTCCCCCTTTTCTTAATTCTTTCTATATTTCAGTTAGGGCCTTGATGTGGACTTTTGTCCGTGACTGGAGCCTTCAATATATA
>JAYMFT010395164.1:0-53889 GCA_038088735.1 Panulirus argus
ACCCTCTAGAACTTAAAAATCAGAGTTATATTATACCCGTCCGTTGAATATGCCACTCGTAACGTAAATGAATCCATATTCATTGTTAATGCTAAGACCTTTAATTTGTCCCGAGGGAAATTCATAGTCCATCCTATTATCAGTCAGATGAAAATGAAATATTTACTAAAAAGAAGACTAAAATCAGTCCCAGAGGCATCTAGCTACCTGGGTCAACCCCCTCCCCCACTAATTAGAAGGCACCCCACATTCTACCTTTAAGGATCTCAGTTGGTCAGGCCAGCAGTGTAAGGTATATATGGCTAAACATCAGATGGTACCTTTTGAGGGATGTTGGGATTTGAATACCTTTGTTGATTATTTGCACCTGATGAGGTGGATTGTCTCCATGAATCATGTTTTGCAACATGTATTGAAATTATTTACATGTTATACAAAACTATATTAACTACTGAAGTACGATATTACCTTTATAACTAATATCAAGGACTAGTCTGATGAACATATCTATTATTAAAAATCTCGATGCACCACCCAAATGAGAATTTCTAGGACTTAGCAGCACCCTCCAGATTTCTGAGTAAGTATTTACATGCTTACCTGTCTGTCAACAAGAAGCTTCAACAGAAACCCCTTCAAGAATGCCCTAGAAACAAAATGATACCACACATTCAAATCCCAAGTGCCCTTCATAAGAAGAATATAACTGCATTTGACAGAAAACAGCATCAAATCATTAATCAACACATAGACATTGCGATAACTGACTGCGACCAGGCCTTGTACAACCTCTGAAACGCTAGAAGAGAACTCTACTCTGCCGCTGCTGACCCAGACGTTGCCGCCAACTGTATGAGGGAAACAAGACGACGAGTAGATAAGCAGTTCATCAGAAAGAAGAAACTTCTGCAATGGAAAGTAGACAAGATTCTTTACAGCAGTTTATGGGCGAAAGCATCAAACCTAGAGAAGAACATCATCAATCTTTCGTTCTAATCCTTAACCCAGGATAAAAAATTGCTCTAGGATTTAAGCTCTCTTAAACTTTGAAATCCACTAATGCCTCTAGTGTGAAACACTTAGTGTCTTTCTTTAAATCCAGTAATAACGCCAAGCAAGATTACTATTTCGTACTTTGCTCAATTTTGAGCTCATTGGCCAGTGAAAGTGTTTCTAAGAGTAATATCATGCCACAAATATTCCAGAGAACCACTGCAAATCTCAAGGAAAATGAACATAATTGCATCAAAAAATGAGATAAGACTAGCCATTTCGTGATTTTGAATACAGTGGACTAAAGATGTAAACTTAAGGACCTTTTGAATGATAGTGAAACAAATGAAAGATTAACATCCAATCCCCTTAATGGTAAAGTAATGACCCTAAACTCTAGACTCAACCCATTGTTGAATATGCACCAGGACATTCTGAAGTCAACAAAGATGGTTAATCCTTCTTTTCCTTATATATATATGGTCCTCCCAAATTTCACGAAGATTCATGTCTCTTCACACAAGTTATATTCTCTATCAATTCTTTTGGTTATGAATTATCTAAGTGGTTTGCTAAATACCTGAGCATTGTTTAAGGAAAAATCTCCCCATCGCATGTTATTAATAGCTTTGTTTCTATAAACGAAGTTAAGAACATTGATTTGCTAGATCATAAACTCAATACTATTTATGTGAATTCCCATTTCACTAAGGTCTCTATTGATGAAACCCTCACATACCTAAGGCGGAGATTGTGTGATTTTAGAATTGCCCTGCCCCTGCCGATGGAAATTTTCATTGATTAGTAGAGCTTAGTTTTCCAATAATGATTTCCAACAAGATGAATGTAATTCTAAAAGAAAATAAAATTGATCTTGCTTTGGTAAACCCACTTAGTCCTATTCTTAGTATTTCATTCATGGAATATTTGAGAGTGAAACTCTAACTTCAATCAATAATCACCCAAAAGTCTGGTTTTGTTATGTTGATGATATGTGGTCCTTACGGCCATCTTCCAAAGATGTTTTCTTTAATGATTTAGATAAGAGATACCACACAATCAAATTAAAGAATGAATGGCAAAAAGAAGAAAACTGCAGTTTCTTCATGTGCTAATAATTTGGAAATCTGATGATTTGTCCTTTAAGATAAAAAGGAAGCCTACCAACTCTAAGAGCTAGATTCATTATTTTTCAGTCCTTTATTCTTCTGTAAAAATACCTGTAATTATGTCTATGTTTTTAAGAACTCTACCTATATGTGATCTCAAAAACATGGTATATAAATTTAATCATACAAGATATATCTTTAGGCAGTATGCCATCCTATGTTGTTTGTGAGCAAGGCTTACTGGAAATCTAGAAAGATATTCTATGTATCTAATAAAACAAATGTGACAGATGAGGATAGGTCTAAATGTTTAGAGAGGCTCTATTCTCCCTAAAAAGCTAATGTCAGACAGGTAATAAGAAACAGTGTTTGTAATGTTGCAATCTTGCACAATAACATTATCATTAAGACTTTCATAAAAACAGGATAAATCATTTAAAAGTTGAGAGCGTTTATGCCATGAAAAACAATGCATTCTAAGGTGTATACATTGGCCAGACAGGAAAACCTGCAAATGAGAGATGCTACAGGAACCAACTCTCAATACGAATGGATGACGACTAATTTGCGATTGCCAAAAAATGTCATGAAAACGATCACCTACAGCTGAATATGCCACTCGTAACGTAAATGAATCCATGTTCATTGCTAATACTCGTAACTTTAATTTTTCCTTAGGGAAGTTTAAAGCCAAAAAACCTATTATCAGCCAAATGAATATGAAATATTTATTAAAGAGATGACTAAAATTAGTCCCAAAGGCATCTAGCTACCCGGGTCAACCCTCTCCCCCACAAACTACAAGGCACGAAACATTCTCCCTTTAATGGTCACAGTTGGTCAGGCCAGTAGTGGGAGGTATATGAGGCTAGACACCAGACGGTACCCCTTGTGTGATGTGATTTGAATGACTTTGTTGATTATTGGCACCTGATGAGGGGCATTGTCTCCATGAAACAAGTTTTGCCACATATATTGAAATTTATTACATGTTAAATAGAACTATCTGAACTACTGAAGTGCAATCTTACCCTTATAACTAACATCACGGACTAGTTTGATCAACATATCTATATATACGGATCTCGATGCAGTTCCTAACTGACTATCTAGGACTTCATAGCACCCGCTAGATTTCTGAGTAAGTAAGTATTGGCGTGACTACCTCTCTCTTAACAAGAAGTTACAACAGAAATCCTCCAAGAATGCCGTAGAAGCAAAATGATACGATACACCCAAATCCCAGGTACCCTTCATAAGAAGAATTAAACTGCATTTCGCAGAAAAGAGCATTAAATAATTCATCAACACATAGACATTGCGATAACCGACTCCGACCAGGCCTTGTACAACCTCAGAAACGTTAGAAGAGAACTCTTCTCTGCCGATGCTGACCCAGTCCTTGCTGCCAACCGTATGAGGGAAGCAAGAAAACGAGCAATAAACCAGATCATCAGAAAGAAGAAGCTTCTGCAGTGGAAAGTAGACAAGATTTTTTTCCAGCAGTTTATGGGCGAAAGCATCAAACCTAGAGAAGAACATCATCAATATTTCGTCCTAATCCTTAACGAAGGATAACTTGCTCTAGGATATAGATTCTCTTAATCTTTGAAATCCACTAATGCTTTTAGTGTGAATAACCTATTGTCTTTCTTCAAATCCAGTAATAAGCCAACTAAGATTATCATTTCGTACTTGGCTCATTTTGAGTGCATTGGCCATTCAAAGTTTTTCTAAGTGAAATACCATGCCACAAACATTCCAGAGAGCCATTGCAAATCTCAAGAAAAATGAACATATTTGCATCAAAAAATCATATGACTCGACAATTTTGTGATTTTAAATACAGTGGAATATAGATGTAAACATAAGGATCTTTTAAATGATAATGAAACAAATGAAAGATTAACATCCAATCCCCTTAATGGTAAAGGCCCTCAACTCTAGACTCAACCAACTGTTAAATATGCACCAGCAAAGATGGTTAATCCCTCTCTTCCGTATATATATGGTCTTCCAATATTTCACAAAGATGGATGTCTCCTCACACCAATTATCTAAATGGTTGGCAAAATACCTGAACATCGTTTAAGGAAAAATCTTCCCATCGCATGTTATTAATAGTTTAGATTTTTTTAAACAAAGTTACGAACATTAATTAGCTTGATCATAAACTCAATAATTTTTATGTGAATTCCCATTTCACTAGGGTCTCTGTTTATGAAACCCTCAAATACCCAAGGAGGAGATTGTGTGATTTTAGTATTGCCCTGCCCCTGCCGATAGAAACTTTCATTGATTAGTAGAGCTTTGTTTTTCCAATAATGATTTCCAACATGATGAAGATGATTTTTAAAGAAAAAAATTTGATCTTGCTCTAGGAAATCCACTTATTCCTATTCTCAGTAACTCATTCGTGGAATACTTTGAGAGTGAAATTCTATGTTCAATCAATAATAATCCAAAAGTCTGGTTTAGTTATGTTGATGATATGTGGTCCTTATGGCCATCTTCCAAAGATTGTGATGTTTTCTTTAATAATTTAGATAAATTCTACCCCACAAGCAAATTCAAGAATGAAGGAGAAAATGAAGCAAACTGTAGTTTCTTGATGTGCTTATAACTCGGAAATCTTATCATTTGTCCTTTAAGATATACAGGAAGCCTACCAACTATGAGACCTAGAATCATTATTTTTCAATGCCTAATATTTTTGTAAAAATATCTGTAGTTATGTGTATGCTTTTAAGAACACTACTGATATGTGATGTCATATACCTGGTACAGTTATGCTCTCCTGTGATGTTTGTGAGCAAGGCTTACTGGAAAGCTAGAAAGACATTCTATGTATTTAATAAAAAAAAGAATATGAAAAATGAGGAGAGGTCTGATTATTTAGAGTTGCTCTATTCTCCCAATAAAGCTAATGTCAGAAAGGTACTAAGAAACAGTGCTTGTAAAGTTGCCTTCTAGCAAAATAATGCTAACACTAAGACTTTAATAAAAGGTAGGTTAAATCATTCAAAAATTGAGTGTTTATGCCGTCAAAAATAATGCATGTAAAGATTTATACATTGGCCAGACAGGAAAAACTGCAACTGAGAGATGCTACTGGCACCAACTCTCAATACGAAGGGATGACCACAAAATTGCGATAGCCAAACAATGACATAGAAAATATCGCCCTGTAGAACTTAGAAATCACATCTATATTATACCCGTCTGGTGAATATGCCACTCGTAACGTAAACGAGTCCATATTCATTGTTAATGCTAAGAACTTTAATTTGTCCCTAAGGAACCTTAGAGTCTATCCTATTATCAATCAAATGTATATGAAATATTTATCAAAAAGAAGACTAAAATTAATCCCAGAGGCATCTAGCTACCTGGGTCAACCCCCTTCCCTAATAATTACAAGGCACCCCACATTCTCCCTTTAACGATCACAGTTGGTCAGGTCAGCAGTGTAAGGTATATGAGACTAAACAACAGACGGTACATTTTGAGTGATGTTGGGATATGAATGAATTTGTTGATTATTGGCACCTGATGAGGTGTATTGTCTCCATGATACATATTTTGCATGTATTGAAATTTATTACATGTTATACAAAACTATATTAACTACTGAAGTGCGATATTACCTTTATGACTAACAGCAAGGACTAGTTTGATCAATATATCTGTAATTAAAAATGCCGATGCACTTCTTAAATGAGAATATCCTGGACCCACCAGATTTTTGAGTAAGTATTGACGTGCTTACCTTTCTGTCAACAAAAGGCTTAAATAGAAACCGCTTAAAGAATGCCCTAGAAACAAAATGATACCAAACACCCAAATCCCAGGTGTCCTTCATAAGAAGAATAAAACTGCATATGGCAGAAAAGAGCATCAAATGATTCATCAACACATAGACATTGCGATAACTGACTCCTACCAGGCCTTTTACAACCTCAGAAACGCTAGAGGAGAACTCTATCCTGCAGCAGCAGACCCAGTCGTTGCTTCCAACCGTAAGAGGGAATCAAGAAGACGAGTAAAAAACAGTTCATCAGAAAGAAGCTTCTCCAACGGAAAATAGAAAAGATTCTTTACCACAGTTTATGGGCAAAAGCATCAACCTAGAGAAGAACATCATCAATCTTTCGTCCTAATCCTTAACCCAGGATGATAACTTGTGCTAGGATTTAGACTCTCTTAATCTTAGAAATTCACTAATGCTTTTAGTGTGAAACACTTAGAGTGTTTTTTGAAATCCAGTAATAACGCCAACCGAGATTACTATTTCATACTTTTCTCAATTTTGAGTAAATTTGCCAGTGAGAGTTTTTCTAAGTGTAATATTATGCCACAGAGATTCCAGAGAGTCATTGCAAATCTCAGTAAAAATGAACATATTTGCATCAAAAAATGAGATAAGACTAGCCATTTCGTGATTTTGAATTCAGTAGACTATAGACGTAAACTTAAGGACCTTCTAAATGATAGTGAAACAAATGAAAGATTAATATCCAGTCCCCTTAAAGATAAAGTAATGACCTTATACTCTACAATCAACCAGTTGCTGAATATGCACCAGGACATTCTGAAGTTAGCAAAGATGGTTAATCCTTCTCTTTCTTATATATATGGTCTCCCAAAATTTCACAAAGATGAATGTCTCCTCACACCAATTATATCCTCTGTTAATTCTTTTGCTTATGAATCATCTAAATGGTTTGCAAAATACATGAGCATTGTTTAAGGAAAAATCTCCCCATGGCTGTTATCAATTGCTTTGTTTATATAAACAAATTTAAGAACATTGATTTCCTAGATCATAAACTCAATACTTTTTATGTGAATTCCCATTTCACAAAGGTCCCTATTGATGAAACCCTCACATACCTAAGGCGGAGATTGTGTGATTTTAGAATTGCCCTCCCCCTGCCGATAGAAATTTTCATTGATCAGTAGAGCTTAGTTTTTCCAATAATGATTTCCAACAAGATGAAGATAATTCTTAAAGAGAAGTAATTGATCTTGCTTTGGGAAATTCACTTAGTCCTATTCTCAGTTTCGCATTCATGGAATTTTTGAGAGTAAAACTCTAACTTCAATCAATAATCATCTAAAAGTCTGATTTTGTGTTGATGATGTGTGGTCCTTATGGTCATCTTACAAAGATTATGATGTTTTCTTTAATGATTTAGATAAGATCTACCACACAATCAAATTCAAGAATGAATGGGAAAAAAAAAGCAAACAGCAATTTCTTGTTGTGCTGATAACTCGGAAATCTGATCATTTGTCCTTTAAGATATACAGGAAGCCTACCAACTCTGAGAACTATATTCATTATTTTTCAGTGCTTGATCTGTACAAATACCTGTAGTTATATTTATATCTTTAAGAACTCTACTGATATGTGATTTCATAACCCCGGTAGATAAATTTAATCATACAAGTTACATTTTTAGGCAGTTATGCTATCCTGTGTTGTTTGTGAACAAGGCTTACTGGAAAGCTAGAAAGATATTCTATGTATGTAATAGAAAAATTGTGAAAATTGAGGATAGGTCTAAATGTTTAGAGTTGCCCTATTCTCCGTAAAAAGCTAATGTCAGACGGGTAATAAGGAACAGTGCTTGTAATATTGCCTCCTAGCACAATAACACTATCATTAAGACTTTAAAAAAACAGGATAAATCATTAAAAGATTGAAAGTGTCTATGCCGAAAAATATAATGCATGTTAAGATATATACATTAGAAAGACAGGAGAAACTGCAACTGAGAGATGCTACTGGAACCAACTCTCAGTACGAAAGGGATAACCACTAAAATGCCATAGCCAAACAATGCCATGAAAGCGATCACCCTGTAAACCTTAAAACTCACTGTTATATTATACCCCTCCGCTGAAACGGCCACTCGTAACGTAAATGAATCCACATTTATTGCTAAAACTAAGAACTTCAAATTGTCCCTAGCGAACTTTAAAGCCCATCTAATTATCAATGAATTGAATATGAAAGATTTATTAAAAAGAAGACTAGAATTAGTCCCAGAGCAATGTAGATAACCGGGTCAACCCCCCCCCCCCACTAATTACAAGGAACCCCACATTGTCCCTTTAATGATCACAGTTGGTCACGCCAGCAATGTGAGGTATATGAGGCTAGACACCAGACGGTACACCCTTGTGTGATGTTGGGATTTGAATGACATTGTTGAATATTGGCACCTGATGAGGTGCATTGTCTCCATGAAGCATGTCTTGCCACATGTAATGAAATATGTTACATGTTAAAAAAAAAATCTATCTGAACCCCTGAAGTGCGATCTTACCTTAATAACTAACATCATGGACTAGTTTGTGAAACATACCTACATTTACGGATCTCGGTGCATTTCCCACCTGGCTATCTAGGACTTCATAGCACCCGCCAGATTTCTGAATAAGGATTGGCGTGCTTACCTCTCTGTCAACAAGAAGCTTCAACAGAAACACCTTCAAGAAAGACTTAGAAACAAAATGATATCACACACAAAATCCCAGGTTCCTTTCATAAAAAGGATCAAACTGCATTTGGCAGAAAAGAGCATGAAATCATTCATCAACTCATAGACATTGCGATAACTGACTCCGACCAGGCCTTGTACAACCTCAGAAACGTTACAAGAGAACTCTGCCGCTGCTGATCCAGTCGTTGCTGCCAACTGTATGAGGGAAGGAAGAAGACGAGTAAAAGACCAACTAATCAGAAAGAAGAAGCTTCTGCAATGGAAAATAGATAAGATTCCTTACAGCAGTTTATGTGCGAAAGCATCAAACCTAGTAAAAAACATCATCAATCTTTCGTCCTAATCCTTAACGAAGGATGAAAAAGTTGCTCTAGGATTTAGACTCTCTTAAGTTTTGAAATCCACTAATACTTTTAGTGTGAAACACTTAGTGTGTTTCTTGAAATCCAGTAATAAAGCCAAACAAGAATATTATTTCGGACTTTCCTCAATTTTGAGTGCACTGGCAAGTGAAAGTGTTTCTAAGTGTAATATGATGCCACAAAGATTCCAGAGAGGCATTGCATATCTCAAGAAATATGAACATACTTGTATCAAAAAATGAGATAAGACTAGCCATTTTGTGATTTTGAATACAGTGGACAGTAGATGTAAACTTAAGGACCTTTTAAATGATAGTGAAGCATATGAAATATTAACATCCAATCCGCTTAATGGTAAAGACCTTAAACTCTAGACTCAACCAACTGTTGAATATGCACCAGGACATTCTGAAGTCAGCAAAGATGGTTAATCCTTTTCTTTCTTATATATATGGTCTTCCAAAATCTCACAAAGATGGATGTCTCCTCACACAAATTATATCCTCTATTAATTCTTTTGGTTATGAATTATCTAAATAGTTTGCAAAATACCTAAGCATTGTTTAAGGAAAAATCTCCCCATCGCATGTTATTAATAGTTTTGTTTATATAAACAAAGTTAAAAAGATTAATTTGCTAAATCATAAACTCAATACTTCTTATGTGAATTCCCATTTCACTAAAGTCTCTATTGATGAATGCCTAGCCTACCTAAGGCGGAGATTGTGTGATTTTAGAATTGCCCTGCCCCTACTGATAGAAATTTTCATTGATCATTAGAGCTTAGTTTTTCCAATAATGATTTCCAACAAGATGAAGGTAATTCTTAAAAAAAAAAAATTGATATTGCTTTGGGAAATCCACTTAGTCCTATTCTCACTATCTCATTAACGGAATATTTGAGGGAGAAATTCTAACTTCAATCAATAATCATCCAAAATTCTGGTTTTGTTATGTTAATGTTGTGTGGTCTTTATGGCCGTATTCCAAAGATTATAAAGTTTTCTTTAAAGATTTAGATAAGATCTACCACACAGTCAAATTCAAGAATGAATGAAAAAAAAAAAAAAAACTGCGGTTTCTTAATGTGCTGATAACTCGGAAATCTGATCATTTGTCCTTTAAGATATACAGGAATTCTAGCAACTCTGAGAGCTAGATTCATTATTTTTCAGTGCTTCATTCTTCTGTAAAAATACCTGTAGTTATGTGTATGTTTCTAAGAACTCTATTGATATGTGATATCATAAACCTGGTGGATAGATTTAATCATGCAAGATATATCTTTAGGCAGTTATGCTATCCTGTATTGTTTGTGAAAATGGCTTACTGGAAAGCTAGAAAGATATTGAATGTATGTAATAAAACAAATTTGACAAATGAGAATAGGTCTAAATGTTTAGAGTTACCCTATTCTCCCTAAAAAGAAACAGTGCTTTTAATGTTGCCTTCTAGCACAATAACACTATCATTAAGACTTTAATAAAAGGTAGGTTAAATCATTAAAGAATTGAGAGTGTTTATGCCGTGAAAAATAATGCATGTAAAGGTGAATGCATTGGTCAGACAGGAAAACCTGCAAATGAGTGATGCTACAGGAACCAGCTCTCAGTACGAAGGGACGACGACAAATTTGTGATAGCCAAACAATGTCATGAAAACGATCACTTACAGCTGTAGACCTTAAAAATCACAGTTATATCATATACTTTCGCTGAATATGCCACTCGTAACGTAAATGAATCCATATTTATTGCTAATACTCTGAACTTTAATTTTTCCACAGGGAGGTTCAAAGCCCATCCTATTATCAATCAAATAAATATGAAACATTTATTAAAAAGAAGACTAAAATTAGTCCCAAAGGCATCTAGCTACCCGGTCAGCCCCCTCCCCCACAAACTAAAAGGCACGCCACATTCTCCCTTTAACGGTCACAGTTGGTTAGGGCAATAGTGTGAGGTATATGAGGCTAGACACCAGACGGTACCCCTTGTGTGATGTTGGGATTTGAATGACTTTGTTGATTATTGGCACCTGATGAAGTGGATTGTCTCCATGATACATGTTTTGCCACATGTATTGATATTTATTACATGTTATGCAAAACTATATTAACTACTGAAGTACGATATTACCTTTATAACTAATATCACGGACTAGTTTGAACAAAATATCTACAATCAAAAATGTCGATGCACTTCCCAAATGAGAATATCTAGGACTTAGCAGCACCCTCCAGATTTTCGAGTAAGTATTGACGTGCTTACCTCTCTGTCAACAAGAAATTTCAACAGAAACCCCTTCAAGAATGCCCTAGAAACAAAATGATACCACACACCCAAATCCCAGGTACCCTTCATAAGAAGAATCAAACTGCATTTAGCAGAAAAGAGCATCAAATAATTAATCAACACATACACATTGCGATAACTGACTCCGACCAGCCCTTATGCAACCTCAGAAACGCTAAAAGAGAACTCTACTCTGCCGCTGCTGACCCAGTCGTTGCTGCCAACCGTATGAGTGAAGCAAGAAGACGAGTAAAAAAACAGTTCATCAGTAAGAAACTTCTGCAATGGAAAATAGACAAGATTCTTTACAGCAGTTTATGGGCGAAAGCATCAAACCTAGAGAAGAAGAACATTATCAATCTCTCGTCCTAATCCTTAACCCATGATGAAAACTTGCTATAGGATTTAGACTCTCTTAATCTTTGAAATCCACTAATGTTTTTAGTGTGAAACACTTAGTGTCTTTCTTGAAATCCAGTAATAACACCAACCAAGATTATTATTTCGTACTTGGCTCAATTTTGAGTGCATGGGTCAGTGAAAGTGTTTATAAGTGTAATATTATGCCACAAACATTCCAGAGAACCATTGCAAATCTCAAGAAAAATGAACATAGTTGCATCAAAAAATGTGATAAGACTAGCCATTTCGTGATTTTGAATACAGTGGACTATAGATGTAAACTTAAGGACCTTTTAAATGATAGTGAAACAAATGGAAGATTACCATCCAATCCCCTTAATGGTAAAGTAATGACCATAAACTCTAGACTCAACTATTTGTTGAATATGCACCAGGACATTCTGAAGTCAGCAAAGATGGTTTAACCTTCTTTTCCTTATATATATGGTTTTCCAAAACTTCACAAAGATTGATGTCTCCTCACGCCAATTATATCCTCTATCAATTCTTTTGGTTATGAATTATCTAAATGGTTTGCAAAATACCTGAGCATTGTTTAAGAAGAAATATCCCCACCGCATGTTATTATTAATAGCTTTGTTTCTATAAACAAAGTTAAGAACATTAATTTTCTAGATCATAAACTCAATACTTTTTAAGTGAATTCTCATTTCACTAAGGTCTCTATTGATGAAACGCTCACATTCCTAAGGCGGAGATTGTGTGGTTTTAGAATTGCCCTGCCCCTGCCGATAGAAATTTTCATTGATCAGTAGAGCTTAGTTTTTCCAGTAATGACTTCCAGCAAGATGAAGGTAATTTTTAAAGAAAAAAATTTGATCTTCCTTTGGTTAATCCACTTAGTCCTATTCTCATTTCGTACTTGGCTCAATTTTGAATGCACTGGCCAGTGAAAGTTTTCCTAAGTGAAATATCATGCCACAAAGATCCCAGAGAGCCATTGTAAATCTCAATAAAAATGAACATATTTGCATCTAAAATATATATAAGACTAGCTAATTTCGTGATTTTTAATACAGTTGAATATAGATGTAGACATAAGGATCTTTTCAGTGTTAATGAAACATATGAAAGATTAACATCCAATCCCCTAATGGTAAAGTAAAGGCTTTCAACTCTAGACTCAACCAATTGCTGAATATGCACCAGGTTATTCTGAAGTCAGCAAAGATGGTTAATCCCCCTCTTCCGTATATATATGTCTTTCAATATTTCACAAAGATGGATGTCTCCTCACACCAATTATCTCCTCTGTTAATGTTTTTGTTTATGAATTATCTGAATGGTTGGCAAAATACGTAAACATTGTTTAAAGAAAAATCTCCCCATCGCATGTTATTAATTGCTTAGATTTTGCAAACAAATTCCGAGCATTAATTAGCTTGATCATAAACTCAATAGTTTTTATGTGAATTCCCATTTCACTAAGGTCTCTATTGATGAAACCCTCAAATACCTAAGGAGGATATTTTGTGATTTTATTATTGCCCTGCCCCTGCCGATAGAAACTTTCATTGATTAGTAGAGCTTTGTTTTTCCAATAATGATTTCCAACATGATGAAGCTGATTTTTAAAGACAAAAAATTGATCTTAATCTGGGAAACCTACTTAGCCCTATTCTCAGTAACTCATTCATGGAATACTTTGAGAGTGAAATTCTAAGTTCAATAAATAATCATTCAAAAGTCTGGTTTAGTTATGTTGATGATGTGTGGTCCTTATGGAAATCTTCCAAAGAATGTGATGTTTTCTTTAATGATTTACATAAGATCTACCCCAAACGCAAATTCAAGAATGAGGGGGAAAATGAAGCAAACTGCAGTTTCTTGATGTGTTGATAACTCGGAAATCTTATCATTTGCCCTTTAAGATATACAGGAAGCCTACCAACTATGAGACTTAGAATAATTATTTTTCAGTGCCTAATTTTTTTTTTGTAAGAATTTATGTAGTCATTTGTATTATTTAAAGAACATTACTGATATGTGATGTCATATACCTGGTACATGAATTTAATCATACAAGATATATCTTTAGGCAGTTATGTTCTCCTCTGTTGTTTTCGAGCAAGGCTTACTGGAAACCAAGAGAGACATTCTATGTATTAAAAAAAAAAAAAAGAATGTGAAAAATGAGGAGAGGTCCGACTATTTAGAGTTGCCCTATTTTCCCAATAAAGCTAATGTCAGACAGGTACTAAGAAACAGTGCTTGTAATGTTGCCATCTAGCAAAATAACATTAACAGTAAGACTTTAATAAAAGGTAGGTTAAATCATTCAAAAATTGAGTGTTTATACCATCAAATATAATGCATATAAAGATGTATATAATGACCAGACAGCAAAAACTGCAACTGAGAGATGCTACTGGTACCAACACTCAGTACGAAGGGATGACCACAAAATTGCGATAGCCGAACAATGATATAAAAACTATCACCTTGTAAAACTTAAAATTCACATTTATATCATACCCGTCTGGTGAATATGCCACTCGTAACGTAAATGAATCCATATTCATTGTTAATGCTAAGATTTTTATTTGTCCATAGGGAAAGTCCAACCTATTATCAATTAAATGAATATGAAATATTTATCAAAAAGATGACTAAAATTAGTCCCAGAGGCATCTAACTACCTGGGTCAACCCCCTTCCTCAATAATTACAAGGCACCCCACATTCTCCCTTTAACGATCACAGTTGGTCAGGCCAGCAGTGTAAGGTATATGAGACTAAACAACAGATTGTATGTTTTGAGTGATGTTGGGATTTGAATGACTTTGTTGTGAATGGCACCTGATGAGGTGGATTGTCTCCATGATACATGTTTTGCCACATGTGTTGAAATTTATTACATGTTATACAAAACTATAATAACTACTGAAGTGCGATATTACCTTTATAACTAACATCAAGGACTAGTTTGATCAACATATCTATAATAAAAAATCTAGATGCAGTTCCCAAATGAGAATATCCAGAACTTAGTAGCACCGGCCAGATTTCAGAGTAAGTATTAACGTGCTTACCTGTCTGTCAAAAAGAAGCTTCAACAGAAACCCCTTCAACAATGCCCTAGTAACAAAATGATACCGCACACCTAAGTCCCAGGTACCCTTTATAAGAAGAATAAAACTGAATTTGGCTGAAAAAAGCATCAAATGATTCATCAACACATGTACCAATATTGCCATAACTGACTCCGAGCAGGCCTTGTACAACGTCAGAAACGCTAGAAGAGAACTCTACTCTGCCGGTGCTGACCCAATCGTTGCTGCCAACCGTATAAGGGAAGCAAGAAGACGAGCAAAAAACCAGATCATCAGAAAGAAAATGCCTCTGCAATGGAAAATAGACACCATTTTTTCCAGCAGTTTATGGGCGAAAGTATCAAACCTATGGTAACTCTAAACATTTAGACCTTTTCTCATTTGTCACAGTAGACTATAGATGTAAACTTAATGACCTTTTAAATGATATTTAAACATATGAAAGATTAACATCCAATCCCCTTAATGGTAAAGTAAAGACCTTCAACTCTAGAATCAACCAATTGTTGAATATGCACAGGATATTCTGAAGTCAGCAAAGATGGTTAATTCCTCTCTTCCGTATATATACGGTCTTCCAATATTTTACAAAGATGGATATCTCCTCACACCAATTATCTCCTCCATTAATTCTTTTGGTTATGAATTATCTAAATGGTTGGCAATATACCTGGACTTTGTTTAAGGAAAAATCTCCCCAGCGCATGTTATCAATATATCAGATTTTGTAAACAAAGTTACGAACACTAATTAGCTTGATCATAAACTCAATAGTTTTTATGTGAATTCCCATTTCACTAAGGCCTCTACTGATGAAACCCTGAAATACCTAATGAGGAGATTGTGCGATTTTAGTATTGCCCTGCCCCTGCCGATAGAAACTTTCATTGATTATTAGAGGTTTGTTTTTTCCAATAATGATTTCCAACATGATGAAGCTGATTTTTAAAGAGAAAAATTTGATCTTACTCTGGGAAATCCACTTAGTCTTATTCTCAGTAACTCATTCATGGAATACTTTGAGAGGGAAAATTCTAAGTTCAGTCAATAATCATCCAAAAGTCTGGTTTAGTTATGTTGATGTGCGGTCCTTATGGCCATCTTCCAAAGATTTTGATGTTTTCTTTAATGATTTAGATAAGATCTACCCCACAAGCAAATTCAAGAATAAGGGAGAAAATGAATCAAACTGTAGTTTCTTGATGTGCTGATAACTCGGAAATCTTATCATTTAAGATATACAGGAAGACTACCAACTGTTAGACCTAGAATCATTATGTTTCAGTGCCTAATTTTTCTATAAAGTATTTGTAGTTATGTGCATGTTTTTAAGAACACTACTGATATGTGATGTCATATACCTGGTACATGATTTTAATCATACAAGATATATCTTTAGGCAGTTATGCTATCCTCTTTTGTTTGTGAAAGAAAGCTAGAAAGAAATTCTATTTATCTAATGAAAAAATGTGAAAAATGAGGATAGGTCTGATTATTTAAAGTTGCCCTATTCTCCCAATAAAGCTAATGTCAGAAAGGTACCAAGAAACAGTGCTTGTTATGTTGCATTCTAGCAGAATAACACTAACAGTAAGACTTTAATAAAAAAATTAGGTTAAATCATTCAAAACTTTCCTGTGTTTATGCCGTCAAATATAATGCATCTAAAGATGTATATTTTCGCCAAACAGGAAAAACTGCAACTGAGAGATGCTACTGGCACCAACTCTCAGTACGAAGGGATGACCAAAAAATTGCGATAGCCAAACAATGACATTAAAAAATATCACCCTATAGAACTTAAAAATCACAGTTATATTATACCCGTCCGGTGAATATGCCACTCGTAACGTAAATGAATCCATATTCATTATTAATGCTAAGAACTTTAATTTGTCCCTAGGGAACTTTAAAGCCCATCCTATAATCAATCAAATTAATATGAAAGATTTATTAAAAAGAAGACTAAAATTAGTCCCAGAGGCATCTAGCTACCTGGATCAACCCTCTCCCCAACTAATTACAAGGCACCAATTATTCTCCCTTTAACGATCACAGTTGGTCAGGCCAGCAGTGTAAGGTATATATATGAGGCAAAACAACAGACGGTACCTTTTGAGTGATTCTGGGATTTGAATGACTTTGTTGATGATTGGCACCTGATGAGGTAGATTGTCTCCATGATACATGTTTTGCCAAATGTACTGAAATTTATTACATGTTATACAAAAATGTATTAACTACTGAAGTGCGATATTACCTTTATAACTAACATCACTATCTAGCTTGATCAATATATCTATAATAAAAAATCTCCATGCACTTCCCCAATGAGAATATCCAGGACATAGCAGCACCCTCCATATTTCTGAGTAAGTATTGACGTGCTTACCTGTCTGTCAACAAGAAGCTTCAACAGAAACCCCTTTAAAGATGCCCTAGAAAAACAGTGATACCACACACCCAAATCACAGGTGCCCTTCATAAGAAGAATCAAACTGCATTTGGCAGAAAAGAGCATCAAATCATTCATCAGCACACTGACATTACGGTAACTGGCTCCGATAAGGCCTTGTACAACCTCAGACACGCTAGAAGAGAACTCTACTCTGCCGGTGCTGACCCAGTCGTTACTTCCAAAAGTATGAGGGAAGCAAGAAGACGATTAAAAAACAGTTCATCAGAAAGAAGAAGCTTCTGCAATGGAAAGTAGACAAGATTCTTTACAGCAGTTTAAGGGCGAAAGGATCAAACCTAGAGAAGAACATCATCAATCTTTCGTCCTAATCCTTAATCCAGGATGAAAAATTGCTCTGGGATATAGACTCTTAATCTTTGAAATCCACTAATGTTTTTAGTGTGAAAAACTTAGTGTCTTTCTTGAAATCCAGTAATAACGCCAACCAAGATTATTATTTCGTACTTTTCTCAGTTTTGAGTGCATTGGCCAGTGAAAGTGTTTTTAAGTGTAAAATCATGCCAAAAAGATTCCAGAGAGCCAATGCAAAACTCAAGAAAAATGAACATATTTGCATCAAAAAATGAGATATGACTAGCCATTTCGTGATTTTGAATGCAGTGGACTATAGATGCAAACTTAAGGACCTTTTAAATGATAGTGAAACAAATGAAAGATTAACATCTAATCCCCGTAATGTTAAACTCTAGACTCCACCAATTGTTGAATATGCACCAGGACATCTGAAGTCAGGAAAGATGGTTAATCCTTCTCTTTCTTATATATATGGTCTTCCAAACTTTCACAAAGATGAATGTTTCGTCACACCAATTATATCCTCTGTTAATTCTTTTGCTTATGAAATATGTGAATAGTTTGCAAAATACCTGTGCATCTATAGTTTATATGTGAATTCCCATTTCACTAAGGTCTCTATTGATGAAACCCTCATATACCTAAGGCGGATATTGTGTGATCTTAGAATTGCCCTGCCCCTGCCGATATAAATTTTCATTGATCAGTTGACCTTAGTTTTTCCAATAATGATTTCCAACAAGATGAATGTAATCTTTAAATTAAAAAAATGATCTTGATTTGGGAAATCCACTCCGTCCTATTCTCAGTATCTCATTCATGGAATATATGAGAGTGAAATTCTAACTTCAATCAATAATCATCCAAAAGTCTTGGTTTGTTATGTTCATGATGTGTGGTCCTTATAGCCATCTTCTAAAGATTATGATGTTTTCTTTAATGATTTAGAAAAGATCTACCACACCATCAAATTTAAGAATGAATGGGAAAAAGAAGAAAATTGCAGTTTCTTGATGTGCTGATTACACGGAAATCTAATCATTTGTCCTTTAAGATATACATGAAGCCTACCAACTCTGAGAGCTAGATTCATTATTTTTCAGTGCTTGATTCTTCTGTAAAAATACCTGTAGTTATATCTATGTTTTTTAAGAACTCTACTGATTTATGATCTCATAAATCTGGTAGATAAATTTAATCAAACAATTTATATCTTTAGACAGTTATACTATCCTGCGTTGTTTGTGAACAAAGCATACTATAAAGCTAGAAACATACTTTATGTATCTAATGAAAGAATTGTGACAAACGAGAATAGGTCTAAATGTTTAGAGTTGTCCTATTCTCCCTAAGAAGCCAATGTCAGACAGGTACTAAGAAACAGTGCTTTTAATGTTGCCTTCTAGCACAATAACACTATGAGTAAGACTTCAATAAAAGCATGTTAAACCATTAAAAAACTGAGAGTGTTTATGCCGTGAAAAATAATGCATGTAAAGGTGTATATATTGGCCAGACAGGAAAACCTGCAAATGAGAGGTGTTACAGAAACTAACTCATTACGAAGGGATGACAACAAAATTGCGATAGCCAATCAATGTCATGAAAACGATCACCTACAGCTGTACACCTTAAAAATCACAGTTATATCATACACTTCCGCTGAATATGCCACTCGTAACGTAAATGAATCATTATTCATTGCTAATACTCTGAACTTTCATTTTTCCCCAGGGAAGTTTAAAGCCCGTCCTATTATCAATCAAATGAATATGAAACCTTTATGAAAAAGAAAACTAAAATTAGTCCCACAGGCATCTAGCTATCCGGGTCAACCCCCTCCTTGACAAACTACTAGGCACGCCACATTCTCCCTTTAACGGTCACAATTGGTCAGGCCAGTAATGGAAGGTATATGAGGCTAGACACCAGACGGTACCCCTTGTGTAATGTTGGGATTTGAATGACTTTGTTGATAATTGGCACCTGATAAGGTCTATTGTCTCCATGAACCAAGTTTTGCCACATATATTGAAATTTATTACATATTAAATAGAACTATCTGATCTACTGAAGTGCAATCTTACCTTTATAACTAACATCACGGATTAGTTTGATCAACATATCTCTATATACGAAACTCGATGCAGTTCCTAACTGACTATATAGGACTTCATAGCACCCGCTAGATCTCTGAGTAAGTATTGCCAAGCTTACCTGTTTGCCAACAAGAAGCCGCAACAAAAACCCTTCAAGAATGACGTAGAAGCAAAATGATACCATACACCCAAATCACAGGTGCCCTTCATAAGAAGAATCAAACTGCATTTGGCAGAAAAGAGCATTAAATCATTATTCAACACATAGACATTGTGATAACTGACTCCGACGAGGCCTTGTACAACCTCAGAAATGCTAGAAGAGAACTCTACTCTGCCGCTGCTGACCCAGTCGTTGCTGCCAACCGTATGAGGGAAGCAAGAAGACGAGTAAAAAAACAGTTAATCAGAAAAAATAAGTTTCTGCAATGGAAAATAGACAAGATTCTTTACAACAGTTTATGGGCGAAAGCATCAAACGTAGAGAAGAACATCATCAATCTTTCGTCCTAATCCTTAACTCAGGATAAAAAAACTTGCTCTAGGATTTAGACTCTCTTAATCTTTGAAATCCACTAATGCTTTTAGTGTGAAAGACTTAGTGTCTTTCTTGAAATCCACTAATAACGCCAAACAAGATTATTATTTCGTACTTGGCTCAATTATGAGTGCATTGGCCAGTGAAAGTGTTTCTAAGTGAAATATCATGCCACAAAGATATCAGAGAGCCATTACATATCTCAAGAAAAATGAACATATTTACATCTAAAAAAGAGATAAGACTAGCCATTTCGTGCTTTTGAATACAGTGGACTATAGATGTAAACCTTTTAAATGATAGTGAAACATATGAAAGATTAACATCCAAACTCTTTAATGGTAAAGTAAAGACCTTAACCTCTAGACTCAACCAATTATTGAATATGCACCAGGACATTCTGAAGTCAGCAAAGATGGTTAATCCCTCTCCTCTTTATATATATTGGTCTTCCAAAATTTCACAAAGATGGATGTCTCCTCACACCAATTATATCCTCTATTAATTCTTTTCGTTATGAATTATCTAAATGGTTTGCAAAATACCTGTGCATTGCTTAAGGAAAAACCTCCCCATCGCATGTTATTAATAGCTTTGTTTCTATAAACAAAGTTAAGAACATTAATTTGCTAGATCATAAACTCAATATCTTTAATGTGAATTCCCATTTTACTAAGGTCTCTACTGATTAAACCCTCACATGCCTAAGGCGGAGATTGTGTGATTTTAGAATTGCCCTGTTCCTGCCGATAGAAATTTTTATTAATTAGTAGAGCTTAGTTTTCCAATAATGATTTCCAACAAGATGAATGTAATTTCTAAAGAAAAAAGAATTGATATTGCTTTGGGAAATCTAATTAGTCCTATTATCAGTATCTCATTCATGGAATAGTTGAGAGTGAAATTCTAACTTCAATCAGTAATCATTCATAAGTCTGGTTCTGTTGTTGATGATGTGTGGTCCTTATGGCCATCTTCCAAAGATTATGATGTCTTCTTTAATTATTTAGATAAGATCTACCACACAATCAAATTCAAGAATGAATGGGAAAAAGAAGCAAACTGCAGTTTCTTGATGTGCTGATAACTCGGAAATCTGATCATTTGTCCCTTAAGATATACAGGAAGCCTACCAACTCTAATAGCTAGATTCATTAATTTTCAATATTTGATTCTTCTGTAAAAATGTCTGTATATAAGTCTATGTTTTTAAGAACTCTACTGATATGTGATCTCATAAACCTAGTAGGCAAATTTAATCATACTAGATATATCTTTAGGCAGTTATGCTATCCTGCGTTATTTCTGAACAAGGATTACCGGAAAGCTAGAAGGATATTCTATGTATCTAACAAAAAAATCTTGACGAATGAGGATAGGTCTAAATGTTTAGAGTTGCCCTATTCTCCCTAAAAAGTTAATGTCAGTCAGGTACTAAGAAACAGTGCTTGTAATGTTGCCTTCTAGCACAAAAACACTATCATTAAGACTTTAATAAAAACAGGTTAAATCCATAAAAAAATGAGAGCGATAATGCCGTGAAAAATAATGAATGTAAAGGTGTATACACTGGCCAGACAGGAAAACCTGCAAATGAGGGATGCTACAGATACAAACTCTCGTTACGAAGGGATGACGACAAAATTGCGATTGCCAAACAATGTCCTTAAAACGATCAACTACAGCTGTAGACCTTAAAAATCACAGTTATATCATACACTTCCGCTGAATATGATACTCGTAACGTAAATGTATCCATATTCATTGCTAATACTCTGAACTTTAATTTTTCCCTAGGGAAGTTTAAAGCCCATCCTATTATCAATAAAATGAATATGAAATATTGATTAAAAAGAAGACTAAAAATAGTCCCAAAGGCATCTAACTTCCCGGGTCAACCCTCTCCCTCACAAACTAAAAGGCACGAAATATTCTCCCTTTAACGGTCACAGCTGGTCAGGCCAGTTGTGTGAGGTATATGAGGCTAGACACCAGACGGTACCCCTTGTGTGATGTTGAGATTTTAATGACTTTGTTGATTATTAGCACCTGATGAGGTGCATTTTCTCCATGAAACAAGTTCTGTCACATATATTGAAATTTATTACATGTTAAATAGAACTATCTGAACTATTGAAGTGCAATCATACCTTTATTACTAGGATCACGGACTAGTTTGATCAACATACCTATATATACAGATCTCGATGCAGTCCTTAACTGACTATCTAGGACTTCTTAGCACCCGCTAGATTTCTGAGTAAGTATTGGCGTGCCTACCTCTCTGTCAACAAGAAGCTTCAACAGAAACCCTTCAAGAATGCCGTAGAAGCAAAATGATACCACACACCTAGATCCCAGGTACCATTAATAAGAAGAATTAAACTGTATTTGGCAGAAAAGAGCATCAAATCATTCATCAACACATCGACATTGCGATAACGGACTCCGACCAGGCCTTTTACAACCTCAGAAACGCTAGAAGAGAACTCTACACTGCCGATGCTGACCCAGTCGTTGCTGCCAACCGAATGAGGGAAGCAATAAGGCGAGCAAAAAACAGATCATCAGAAAGAAAAAGCTTCTGCAATGGAAAAGACAAGATTTTTTCCAGCAGTTTATGGGCGAAAGCATCAAACCCAGACAAGAACATCATCAATCTTTCGTCCTAATCCTTAACCCAGGATGAAAAATTGCTCTAGGATTTAGACTCTCTTAATCTTTGAAATCCTCTAATGCTTTTAGTGTGATAAACTTAGTGTCTTTCCTGAAATCCAGTAATAACGCCAACTAAGATTATTATTTCGTACTTGCCTCAATTATGAGTGCATTGGCCAGTGAAAGATTTTCCTAAGTGAAATATCATGCCACAAAGATTCCAGAGAGCCATTGCAAATCTGATGAAAAATGAACATATTTGCATCAAAAAATCAGATAAGACTAGCCAATTTCGTGATTTTGAATAGTGAATATAGATGTAAACTTAAGGTCCTTTAAAATAATAATGAAACATATGAAACATTAATATCCAATCCCCTTAATGTTAAAGTAAAGACCTTAAACTCTAGACTCAACCAATTGTTGAATATGCACCAGGATATTCTGAAGTCAGCAAAGATTGTTAATCCCTCTCTTCCGTATATATATGGTCTTCCAGTATTTTACAAATATGGATGTCTCCTCACACCAATTATCTCCTCTATTAATTCTTTTGGTTATGAATTATCTAAATGGCTGGCAATATACTTGGACATTGTTTAAGGAAAAATCTTCCCAACGCATATTATCAATAGATTAGATTTTGCAAACAAAGCTACGAACATTAATTAGCTTGATCTTAAACTCAATAGTTTTTATGTGAACTCCCATTTCACTAAGGTGTCTATGATGAAACTCTCAAATACCTAAGGAGGAGATTGTGTGATTTTATTATTGCCCTGCCCCTGACGATAGAAACTTTCAGTGATTAGTAGAGCTTTGTTTTTCCAATAATGATTTCCAACACGATGAAGATGATTTCTAAAGACAAGAATTGGATCTTGCTCTGGGAAATCCACTTAGTCCTATTCTCAGTAACTCATTCATGGAATACTTTGAGAACGAAATTCTATGTTCAATCAATAATCATCCAAAAGTCTGGTTTAGTTAAGTTGATAATGTGTGGTCATTATGGCCATCTTCCAAAGACTGTAATGTTTTCTTTAATGATTTAGATAAGATCTACTCCACAAGCAAATTCAAAAACAAAGGGGAAAATGAAGCAAACTACAGTTTCTTGAGGTGCTGATAACTCGGAAATCTTATCATTTGTCCTTTAAGATATACAGATAGCCTACCAACTATGAGACCTAGAATCATTATTTTTCGGTGCCTAATTATTCTGGAAAAATATCTGTAGTTCTATGAATGCTTTTATGAACACCACTGATATGTGATGTCATATATCTCGTACATGAATTTAATCATGAAAGATATATCTTTAGGTAGTTATCCTATCCTGTGTTGTTTGTGAACAAGGCTAACTGGGAAGCTAGAAAGACATTCTATGTATTTAATAAAATAAAAATATGAAAAATGAGAATAGGTTTGATTTTTTAGAGTTGCCCTTTTCTTCCAGTAAAGCTAATGTCAGACAGGTACTAAAAAACAGTGCTTGCGATGCTGCCTTCTAGCAAAATAACACTAACAGAGAGACTTTAATTGAAAGTGGGTAAATCATTAAAAAATTTAGTGTTTATGCCGTCAGATATGATGTATGTACAGATGTATACATTGGCCAGACAGGAAAAACCGCAAAAGAGAGATGCTACTGGCACCAACACTCAGTACGAAGGGATGACCACAAAATTGCGATAGCCAAACAATAACATAAAAACTATCGTCCTGTAGAACTTAAAAATCACAGTTATATTATACCCGTCCGGTGAATATGCCACTCGTAGCGTAAATAAATCCATATTCATTGTTAATGTTAAGAACTTTAATTTGTCCCTAGGGAACTTTAAAGCCTATCCTATTATCAATCAAATGAATATGAAAGATTTATTAAAAAGAAGACTAAAATTAGTCCCAGAAACATATAGCTACCCGGGTCAACCCCCTCCCCCACTAATTACAAGGCACTCCACATTCTCCCTTTAACGATCACAGTTGATCAGGCCAGCAGTGTAAGGTATATGAGGCTAAACAACAGACGGTACCTTTTGAGTGATGTTGGGATCAGAATGACTTTGTTGATTATTGGCACTTGATGATACATGTTTTGCCACATGTATTGAAATTTATTATATGTTGTACAAAACTATATTAACTACTGAAGTGCGACATTACCTTTATAATTTACATCACGGACTAGTTTGATCAACATATCTATAATTAGAAATCTCGATGCAGTTCCCACCTGAGAATATCCAGGACTTCCCAGCACCCGCCATATTTCTAAGTAAGTATTGATGTGCTTACCTGTAGATCAACAAGAAGCTTCAACAGAAACCCCTTCAAGAATGACGTAGAAGCAAAATGATACCACACACCCAAATCCCAGGTGCTCTTTATATGAAGAATTAAACTGCATTTCGCAGAAAAGAGCATCAAATAATTTATGAACACATAGACATTGCGATAACTGACTCCGACCGGGCCTTGCACAACCTCAGACACGCTAGAAGAGAACTCTGCTCTGCCGCTGCTGACCCAATCGGTGCTGCCAACCGTAAGAGAGAAGCAAGAAGACTAGCAAAAAAAACAGTTCATCAGAAAGAAAAAGCTTTTGCAATGGAAAGTACATAAGAATCTTTACAGCACTTTATGGGCGAAAGCATCAAAATCTTTCGTCCTAATCCTTAACCCAGGATGAAAGCTTGCTTTAGGATTTAGGCTCTCTTCATCTTTGAAATCCACTATTGCTTTTAGTGTGAAACACTTAGTGTCTTTCTTGAAATCCAGTAATAACGCCAGCCAAGATAATTATTTCGAACTTGGCTCAATTTTGAGTGCATTGGCCAGTGAAAGTATTTTAAATGTAATGCCATGCCACAAAGATTCCAGAGAGCCATTGCATATCTCAAGAAAAATGAATATTTTTTAATCAAAAAATGAGATAAGACTAGCCATTTCGTGATTTTGAATACAGTGAACAATAGATGTAAACTTAAGGACCTTTTAAATGATAGTGAAACATATGAAAGATTAACATCAATCTCCTTAATGGTAAAGTAAAGACCTGAAACTCTAGACTCAACCAATTGTTGAATATACACCAGGACATTCTGAAGTAAACAAAGATGGTTAATCCTTCTCTTCCTTATATATATGGTCTTGCAAAATATCACAAAGATGGATGTCTCCTCACACCAATTATATCCTCTATCAATTCTTTTCGTTATGAATTATGTAAATGGTTTACAAAATACCAAAGCATTGTTTAAGGAAAAATCTCCCCATCGCATGTTTCTTAATAGCTTTGTTTCTATAAACAAAGTTAAGGACATTAATTTGCTAGATCATAAACTCAATACTTTTTATGTGAATTCCTATTTCACTAAGGTCTCTATTGATGAAACCCTCACATACCTAAGGCGGAGACTGTGTGATTTTAGATTTTTCCTGCCTCTGCCGATAGAAATTTTCATTGATCATTAGACCTTAGTTTTTCCAATAATGATTTCCAACAAGATAAAGGTAAATCTTAAAGAAAAAAATTTGATCTTGCTTTGGGAAATCCACTTAGTCCTATTGTCAGTATCTCATTCATGGAATATTTGAGAGAGAAATTCTAACTTTAATCAATAATTATCCAAAAGTCTAGTTTTCTTATGTTGATGTGTGGTCCTTATGGCCATCTTCCAAAGATTATGATGTCTCCTTTAATGATTTATGTAAGATCTACCACACAATCAAATTCAAGAATGAATGAGAAAAAGAAGAAAACTGCGGTTTCTTGATATGCTGATAACTCGGAAATCTGATCATTTGTCCTTTAAGATATACAGGAAGCCTACCAACTCTGAGAGCTAGATTCATTATTTTTCGGTGCTTGAGTCTTCTGTAAAAATGCCTGTAGTTATATCTATTTTTTAAGAACTTTTTAAGAACTGATATGTGGTCTCATAAATCTGGGTAGATAAATTTAATCATATAAGATATATCTTTAGGCAGTTGTGCTCTCCTGCGTTGTTTGTGAACAAGGCTTACTGGAAAGCTAGAGAGATATTCTACGTATCTAATAAAAAAAATTGACAAATGAGGTTAGGTCTAAATGTTTAGAGTTGCTCTATTCTCCCTAAAAAGCTAATGTTAGACAGGTACTAAGAAACAGTGCTTTTAATGTTTCCTTCTAGCAAAATACACTATCATTAAGACTTTAATAAAAACTGGTTAAATCATAAAAAAAATTGAGAGTGTTTATGTCGTGAAAAATAATGCATGTAAAGGTGTATAAATTGGCCATACAGGAAAACTTGCAAATGAGAGATGCTACAGAAACAAACTTCCATTACGAAGGGCTGACGACAAAATTGCGATAGCCAAACAATGTCATGAAAACGATCACCTACAGCTGTAGACCTTAAAAATCATTATTATATCATAACCTGCCGCTGAATATGACACTCGTAAAGTAAATGAATCCATATTCATTGCTAATACTCAATATTCAATCAAATGAATATGAAATATTTATCAAAAAGAAGACTAGAAGTAGTCCCAAAGGCATCTAGCTACCCGGGTCAACCCTCTCCCTCAGAAACTACAAGACATGCCACATTCTCCCTTTTACGGTCACAGTTGGTCAGGCCAGTAGTGTGAGGTATATGAGGCTAGACGCCAGACGGTACACCTTGTGTAATTTTGGGATTTGAATGGCTTCGTTAATTTTTGGCACCTGATGAGGTCTATTATCTCAAGGAAACAAATTTTGCCACATATATTGATATTTATTACATATTAAATAGAACTATCTGAACTACTGACGTGCAAACTTACCTTTATAACTAACATCACGGACTAGTTTGATCAACATATCTATAAATACGGATCTATAAGCAGTTCCTAACTGACTATCTAGGACTTCATAGCACCCGCTAGATTTCTGAGTAAGTATTGGCGTGCCTACCTCTCTGACAACAAGAAGCTTCAAAAGAAACCCTTCAAGAATGCCTTAGAAGCAAAATGATACCACACACCAAAATCCCAGGTACCCTTCATAAGAAGAATTAAACTGAATTTGGCAGAAAAGAGCATCAAATCATTCATCAACACATAGGCATTGCGATAACTGACTCCGACCATGCCTTGTAAAACCTTAGAAACACTAGAAGAAAACTCTACTCTTCCGGTGCTGACCCAGTCGTTGCTGCCAGCCGTATGAGGAAAACAAGAAGAATAGTAAAAAAAACAGATCATCAGAAAGAAGAAGCTTTTGCAATGGAAAATAGACAAGATTTTTTTCCAGCAGTTTATGGGCGAAAGCATCAAACCTAGAGAAGAACATCATCAATCTTTCGTCCTATTCCTTAACGAAGAATGAAACACTTGCTCTAGGATTTAGACTCTCTTAATCTTTGAAATCCTCTAATGCTTTTAGTGCGAAAAAATTAATGTCTTTCTTGAAATCCAGTAATAAAGCCAACTAAGATTATCATTTCGTACTTGCCTCAATTTTGAGTGCACTGGCCAGTGAAAGTCTTTCTAAGTGAAATATCATGCCACAAAGATTCCAGAGAGCCATTGCAAATCTAAAAAAAATGAACATATTTGCATAAAAAAATCAGATAAAACTAGCCAATTTCGTGATTTTGAATACAGAGGAATATAGATGTAAAGTTAAGGCCCATTTAAATGATAGTGAAACATATGAAAGATTAACCTCCGATCTACTTAATGGCAAAGTAAAGACCTTCAAGTCTAGACTCCACCAATTGTTGAATATGCACCAGGAATTCTGAAGTCAGCAAAGATGGTTAATCCCTCTCTTCCGTATATGTATGGTCTTCCAATATTTCACAAAGATGGATGTCTTCTCACACCAATTATCTCCTCTATTAATTCTTTTGGTTATGAAATATCTAAATGGTTGGCAAAATACCTGAACATTGTTTAACGAAAAATCTCCCAATAGCATGTTACTATTAGCTTAGATTTTGTAAACAAAGCTACGAACATTAATTATATTGATCATAAACTTAAATTACCTGAACATTGTTTAGGGAGAAATCTGCCCATCGCATGCTATTTGTAGCTTTTATTTTATAAATAATGTTACGAATATTAATTTGCAAGATCATAAACTCAATAGTTTTTATGTAAATTCCCATTTCACTAAGGTTCTCTATTGATGAAACCCTCAAATTCCTAAGGAGGAGATTTGTGATTTTAGTATTGCCCTGCCCCTGCCGATAGAAACTTTCATTGATTAGTAGAGCTATGTTATTCCAATGATTATTTCCAACATGAGGAAGATGATTTTTAAAGACAAAAATTTGGTCTTGCTCTGCAAATCCACTTAGTCCTATTCTCAGTAACTCATTCATGGAATACTTTGAGAGTGAAATTCTAAATTCAAACAATAATCATCCAAAAGTCTTGTTTAGTTATGTTGATGATGTTAGGTCCTTATTGCCATCTTCCAAAGATTGTGATGTTTTCTTTAATGATTTAGATGAGATATACCCCACAAGCAAATTTAAGGATGAAGGGGAAAATAAAGCAAACTGCAGTTTCTTGATGTGCTGATAAATCGTAAATCTTATCAATTGTCCTTTAAGATATACAGGAAGCCTATCCACTATAGACTTAGAATCATTATTTTTCAGTGCTTGATTTTTCTAAAAAATATCTGTGGTTATGTGCATGTTTTTAAGTACACCACTGATATGTGATGTCATATACCTGGTACATGAATTTCATTATACAATATATATCTTAGGCAGTTATGCTATCCTGTGTTGTTTGTGAACAAGGCTTACTGAAAAGTTAGAAAGACATTCTATGTATATAACAAAAGAAAAAATATGATAAATGAGGATATATCTGAATATTTAGAGCTGCCCTATCCTCCCAGTAAATCTAATGTCAGACAGGTACTAAGAAACAATGCTTGTAATGTTGCCTTCTAGCAAAATAACACTAACACTAAGATTTTAATAGAAAATAGGTTAAAACATTCAAAAACTGAGTGTTTATGTCGTCAAATATAATGCGTGTAAAGTTGTATACATTTGTCAGACAGGAAAAACTGCAACTGAGAGATGCTACTGGCACCAACTCTCAGTACGAAGGGATGACCGCAAAATTGCGATAGCCAAACAATGACTATCACCCTGTAGAACTTAAAAATCACAGTTATATTATACCCGTCCAGTGAATATGCCACTCGTAATGTAAATAAATCCATATTCATTGTTAATGCTAAGAACTTTAATTTGTCCTTAGGGAACTTTAAAGCCCTTCCTATTATCAGTCAAATGAATATGAAAGATTTATTAAAAAGAAGACTAAGATTAGTCCCAGAGGTATCTAGCTACCTGGGTCACCCCCCTCCCCCACTAATAACAAGGCACCCCACATTCTCCTTTTAACGATCACAATTGGTCAGGCCAGCAGTGTAAGGTATATGAGGCTAAACAACAGACGGTACCTTTTGAATGATACTGGGATTTTAATGACTTTGTTGATTATTGGCACCTAATGAGGTGGATTGACTCCATGATACATTTTTTTGCCACATGTATTGAAATTTATCATATGTTATACAAAACTATATTAACTACTGAAGTGCGAAATTACCTTTATAATTAACATCACGGACTAGTTTGATCAACATATCGATAATTAGAAATCTCGATGCAGTTCCCACCTGAGAATATCCAGGACTTCCCAGCACAAGCCATATTTCTGAGCAAGTATTGATGTGCTTACCTGACTGTCAACAAGAAGCTTCAACAGAAACCCCTTCAAGAATGTCGTAGAAACTAAATGATACCACACACCCAAATCCCAGTTGCCCTTCGTAAGAAGAATCAAACTGCATTTGGCAGAAAAGAGCATCAAATCATTCATGAACACATAGACATTGCGATAAGAGACTCCGACCAGGCCTTGCACAACCCCAGAAACGCTAGAAGAGAACTCTACTATGCCGCTGCTCACCCAATCGCTGCTGCCAACCGTAAGAGGAAAGCAAAAGACGAGCAAAAAAACAGTTCATCAGAAAGAAGAAGCTTCTGCAATGGAAAGTAGACAAGATTCTTTATAGCAGTTTATGGGAGAAAGCATCAAACCTAGAGAAGAACATCATCAGTCTTTCGTCCTAATCCTTAAGTCAGGATGAAAACTTGCTCTAGGATTTAGACTCACTAATGCTTATATAATGTGAAACACTTAGGGACTTTCTTAAAATCCAATAATAACGCCAAACAAGGTTATTATTTCGACCCTGGCTCAATTTTGAGTGCATTAGCCAGTGAAAGTGTTTCTAAGTATAATAACATGCAACAGAGATTCCAGAGAGCCATTGCAAATCTCAAGAAAAATGAACATATTTGCATCAAAAAATGAGACAAGACTAGCCATTTCGTGATTTTGAATACAGTGGACTATAGATGTAAAGTTAAGTACCTTTTAAATGATAGTGAAACAAATGAAAGACTAACATCCAATCCCCTTAATGGTAAAGTAATGACCTTAAACTCTAGACTCAACCAATTGTTGAATATGCACCAGGACATTCTGAAGTCAGCAAAGATGGTTAATCCTTATCTTTCTTGTATATATGGTCTTCCAAAATATCACAAAGATGGATGTCTCCTCACACCAATTATATCATCTGTTAATTATTTTGCTTATGAATGATCTAAATTGTTTGCAAAATACCTGAGCATTGTTTAAGGATAAATATCGCCATCGCATGTTATTAATAATTTTGTTTCTATAAACAAAGTTAAGTACCTTAAATTGAAGATCATAAACTCAATACTTTTTTATGTGAATTCCCATTTCACTATTGATGAAACCCTCACATAAATAAGGTGGAGATTGTGTGATTTTAGAATTGCCCTGCCCCTACCGATAGAATTTTTCATTGATCAGTAGACCTTAGTTTTTCCAATAATGATTTCCAACAAGATGAAGGTATTACTTAAAGAGAAAAATTTGATCTTGCTTTTTAATATCCACTTTGTCCTACTCTCATTATCTCATTCACGGAATATTGAGAGTGAAATTCTAACGTCAATCAATAATCATCCAAAAGTTTGGTTTTGTTACGTTGATGATATGTGGTCCTTATGGCCATCTTCCAAAGATTGTGATTTTTTCTTTAATAATCTAGATAAGATCTACCACATAATCAAATTCAAGAATGAATGGGAAAAAGAAGTAAACTGCAGCTTCTTGATGTACTGATAACTCGGAAATTTGATCCTTTGTCCTTTAAGATTTACAGAAAGCCTACCATCTCTGAGAACTAGATTAATTATTTTTCAGTGCTCTATTTTTCTGTAAAAGTACCTTTAGTTATGTGTATGTTTTTAAGAACTCTACTGATATGTGATATCATAAACCTGGTAGATAAATTTAATCATACAGATATATCTTTAGGTAGTTATGCTATCATCTGTTGTTTGTGAACAAGGCTTACTGGAAAGCTAGAAAGTCATTTAATGTGTCTAATAAGATAATTGTGACAATGAGAGATTGCTTATGCCGTCAAATATAATGCATGTAAAGATATATACATTAGCCAGACAGGAAAAGCTGCAACTGAGAGATGCTACTGGAACCAATTCTCAATACGATGGGATGACCACTAAAATACGATAACCAAACAATGTTATAAAATGGATCATCCTGTAGACCTTAGAAATGACTGTTATATTATACCCCTCCGCTGAATAGGCCACTCGTAAAGTAAATGAATCCATATTCATTGCTAATGCTAAGAACTTTAAATTGTCCCTAGGGAACTCTAAACCCCATCTGGTTATCAATAAACTGCATACGAAAGATTTATTAAAAAGAAGATTAAAATTAGTCTCAGAGGAATCTAGCTAACCGGGTCAACCTCCTTCCACGCCAATTACAAGGAACCCCACATTCTCCCTTTAATGATCACAGTTGGTCGGGCCAGCAGTGTGAGGTATATGAGGCTAGACACCAGACGGTATCCCTTGTGTGATGTTGGGATTTGAATGACTTTGTTGATTATTGGCACCTGAGGATGTGCTTTGTCTCCATGAAACATGTTTTGCACATGTATTGAAATATATTACATGTTAAATAAAACTATCTGAACTACTGAAGTGCGATCTTACCTTTATAGCTAACATCAAGGATTAGTTTGTTCAACATATCTATATTTACGGATCTCGATGAAGTTCCCACCTGACTATGTAAGACTTCATAGCACCCGACAGAATTCTGAGTAAGTACTGGCGTGCTTACCTCTCTGTCAACAAGAAGCTTCAACAGAAACGCCTTCAAGAATGACGTAGAAACAAAATGATACAACACACTCAAATTCAAGGTGCCCTTCATAAGAAGAATCAAACTGCATTTGGCAGAAAATCGCATCAAATAATTCATCAACACATAGACATTGCGATAACTGACTCCGACCAGGACTTGTACAACCTCAGAAACGCTAGAAGAGAACTCTACTCTGCCTCTGCTGACCCAGTCGTTGCTGCCAACCGTATGAGGGAAGCAAGAAGACGAGTAAAAAAACAGTTCATCTGAAAGAAGAAGCTTCTGCAATGGAAAGTAGACAAGATTCTTTGCAGCAGTTCATGGGCGAAAGCATCAAACCTAGAGAAGAACATCATCAATCTTCCGTCCTAATCCTTAACCAAGAATGAAAAACTTGCTCTAGGATTTAGACTCTCTTAATCTTAGAAATCCACTAATGCTTTTAGTGTGAAATAGTGTCCTTCTTGAAATCCAGTAATAACGCCAACCAAGATTAATATTTCGTACTTGGCTCAATTTTGAGTGCATTGGCCAGTGAAAGTGTTTCTAAGTGTAATTTCATGCCACAAAGATTCCAGAGAGCCATTGCATATCTCAAGAAAAATGAACATATTTTAATCAAAAAATGAGATAAGACTAGCCATTTTGTGATTTTGAATACAGTGGACTATAGATGTAAACTTGAGGACCTTTTAAATGATAGTGAAACATATGGAAGATTAAAATCCAATCCCCTTAATGGCAAAGTAAAGACCTTAAACTCTAAACTCGACAAATTATTGAATATGCACCAGGACATTCTGAAGTAAGCAAAGATGGTTAATCCTTCTCTTCCTTATATATATGGTCTTCCAAATTTCACAGAGACTCATGTCTCCTCACTGCAGTTATATCCTCTGTCAATTCTTTTTGCTTATGGATTATCTAAATGGTTTGCAAAATACCTGAGCATCGTTTAAGAAAAAATCTCCCCATCGTATGTTATTAATTGCTTTCTTTCTATAAACAAAGTTAAGAACATTAATTTGCTAGATCATAAACTCAATACTTTTTATATGAATTCCCATTTCACTAAGGTCTCTATTGATGAAACCCTCACATACCTAAGGCGAATATTGTGTGATTTTAGAATTACTCTGCCCCTACCAATAGAAATTTTCATTGATCTGTAGACCTTAGTTTTTCCAATAATAATTTCCTACAAATGAGGGAAATTTTTAAAGAAAAAAATTTGATTTTGCTTTGGGAACTCCACTTAGTCCTATTCTTAGTATCTCTTTCATGGAATATATAAGAGTGAAATTCTAACTTCAATCAATAATTATCTAAAAGTCTGGTTTTGTTATGTTGATGATGTGTTGTCCTTATGACTATCTTCCAAAGATTATGATGTTTTCTTTAATGATTTAGATAAGATGTACCACACAATCAAATTCAAGAATGAATGGGAAAAAGAAGCAAACTACAGTTTCTTGATATGCTGATAAATCGGAAATCTAATGATTTTTCGTTTAAGATATACAGGAAGCCTACCAACTCTGAGAGCTAGATTCATTATTTTTCAGTGCTTGATTCTTATGTAAAAATACCTGTAGTTATGTCTATGTTTTTCAAGAACTCTACTGATATGTGCTCTCGTAAACCTAGTAGATAAACTTAATCATACAATATATATCTTTTGGCAGTTATGCTATCCTGTGTTGTTTGTGAACAAGGCTTACTGGAAAGCCAGAAAGACATTTAATGTATTTAACAAAAAAATTCTAACAAATGAGGATGTCTAAATGTTTAGAGTTGCCCTATTCTCCCAAAAAAAAAATAATTTAAGACAGATGCTAAGAAACAGTGCTTGTAATATTGCCTTCTAGCACAATAACACTATCAGCAAGACTTTAATGAAAAATAGGTTGTCATTAAAAAATTGAGATTGTTTATGCCGTGTAATATAGTGCATGTAAAGATATATACATTAGCCAGACAGGAAAAACTGCAACTGAGGGATGCTGCTGGAACCAACTCTCAGTACGAAGGGATGACCACTAAAATACGAAAGCCAAACAGCGTCATAAAAGCTATCACCCTGTAGACCTTAGAACTCACTGTTATATTATACCCATCTGCTGAATAGGCCACTCGTAACGTAAATGAATCCACATTCATTACATATGCTAAGAACTTTAAATTGTCCCTAGGGAACTTTAAAACCCACCTGATTATCAATAAACTGAATATGAAAGATTTATTTAAAAGAAGATTAAAACTAGTCCCAGAGGAATCTAGCTAACCGGGTCAACCCCCTACCCCTCTAATTGCAAGGAACCCCACATTCTCCCATTAATGATCACAGTTGGTCAGGCCAGCAGTATGAGGTATATGAAGCTAGACACCAGACGGTTCCCCTTGTGTGATGTTGGGATTTGAATGACTTTCTTGATTATTGGCACCTGATGAGGTGCATTGTCTCCACGAAACATGTTTTGCCATATGTAATGAAATATGTTGAAGGATAAAAAAAAAACTATTTGAACTACTGAAGTGCGATCTTACTTTATAACTAAAATCAAGGACTAGTTTGTTCAACATATCTATATTTACGGATCTCGATGCAGTTCCCACCTGACTATCTAGGACTTCATAGCACCCGCCAGTTTTCTGAGTAAGTATTGGCGTGCTTACCTCTCTGTCAACAAGAAGCTTCAACAGAAACCCCTTCAAGAATGACGTAGAAACAAAATGATACCACACACCCAAATCCCAGGCGCCCTTCATAAGAAGAATGAAACTGCATTTGGCAGAAAAGAGCATCAAATCATTCATCAACACATAGACATTACGACAACTGACTCCGACCAGGCCTTGGACAACCTCAGAAACGCTAAAAGAGAACTCTACTCTGCCTCTGCTGACCCAGTCGTTGCTGCCAACCGTATGAGGGATGCAAGAAGACGAGTAAAAAACCAGTTCATGAGAAAGAAGAAGCTTCTGCAATGGAAAATAGACAAGATTCTTTACAGCAGTTTGTGGGTGAAAGCATCAAACCTAGAGAAGAACATCATCAATCTCTCGTCCTATTCCTTACCCCAGGATGAAAAACCTGCTTTAGGATTTAGACTCTCTAAATCTTTGAAATCCACTAATACTTTTATTGTAAAACACTTAGTGTCTTTCTTGAAATCCAGAAATAACGCCAACCAAGATTATTATTTCTTACTTGGCTCATTTTTGAGTGCATTGGCCAGTGAAAGTGTTTCTAAGTGTAATATCATGCCACAAAGATTCCAGAGAGCCATTGCAAATCTCAAGAAAAACAAACATATTTGCATAAAAAAATCAGATAAGACTAGCCATTTTCGTGATTTTGAATACAGTGGAATATAGATGTAAACTTAAAGACCTTTTAAATAATAATGAAACATATGAAAGATTAATCCTCGAATCCCCTAATGGTAAAGTAAAGATCTTTAACTCTTGACTCAACGAATTGTTGAATATGCACCAGGATATTCTGCAGTCTGCAAAGATGGTTAATCCCTCTCTCCCGTATATATATGGTCTTCCAATATTTCACAAAGATGGATGTCTCCTCACACCAATTATCTCCTCTATTAATTCTTTTGGTTACGAATTATCTAAATGGTTGGCAAAATACCAGAACATTGTTTAAGGAAAAAGCTCCCCATCGCATGTTATTAATAGCTTTGATTTTGTAAACAAAGTTACAAACATTAATTGGCTTGATCATAAACACAATAGCTTTTGTGTGAATTATCATTTCACTAAGGTCTCTATTGATGAAACCCTCAAATACCTAAGGAGGATATTGTGTGATTTTTGTACTGCCCTGCCCCTGCCGATAGAAACTTTCATTGATTAATAGAGCTTTGTTTTTTCAATAATGATTTCCAGCATGATGAAGATGATTTTTAAAGACAAAAGTTTGATCTTGCTCTGGGAAATCCACTTAGTCCTATTCTCAGTAACTCATTCATGGAATACTTTGAGAGTGAAATTCTAAGTTCAATCAATAATCATCCAAAAGTTGAGTTTAGTTATGTTCATGATGTGTGGTCCTTATGGCCATCTTCCAGAGTATGTGATGTTTTCTTTAATGATTTAGATAAGATCTACCTCACAAGGAATTTCAAGAATGACTTGGAAAATGAAACAAACTGCAGTTTTTTGATGTGCTGATAACTTGGAAATCTTATCATTTGTCCTCTAAGATATACAGGATGCCTACGAACTATGAGACTCAGAATCATTATTTTTTCAGTGCCTGATTTTTCTGTAAAAATATCTGTATCTATGTGTATGTTTTTAAGAACACTACTGATATGTGATATCTTATACCTGGTACACGAATTTAATCATGCACGATATATTTTAGTCAGTTATGCTATCCTCTGTTTTTTATGAACAAGGCTCACTAGAAAGCTAAAAAGACATACTATGTATTTAATAATACAAAAAAAAGAAAAAATCTGAGAAGTGAGGATAGGTCTGAATATTTAGAGTTGCCCTATTCTCCCAATAAAGCTAATGTCAGACAGGTACTAAGAAACAGTGCTTTTAATGTTGCCTTCTAAGAAAATAACACTAATAGTAAGACTTTAATAAAAAGTAGGTTAAATTCTTCAAAAATTGAGAGTGTTTATGCCGTCAAATATAATGCATGTAAAGATGTATGCATTGGCCAGATAGGAAAAACTGCAACTGAGAGATGCTACTGGCACCAACTATCAATACGAAGAGATGACTACAAAATTGCGATAGCCAAACAATGACAGAAAAACTATCACCCTCTAGAACTTAAAAATCAGAGTTATATTATACCCGTCCGTTGAATATGCCACTCGTAACGTAAATGAATCCATCTTCATTGTTAATGCTAAGAACTTTAATTTTTCCCTAGGGAACTTTAAAGCCCCTCCTATTATCAATCAAATGAATATGAAGGATTTATTAAAAAGAAGACTTAAATTAGTCCCAGAGGCATGTAGCTACCTGGGTCAACCCCCACCCACACTAATTACAAGGCGCCCCACATTCTCCCTTTAATGATGACATTTGGTCAGGCCAGCAGTGTAAAGTATATGAGGCTAAACAACAGACGGTACCTTTTGAGTGATTCTGGGATTTGAATGACTGTTGATTATTGGCACCTGATGAGGTGGATTGTCTCTATGATACATTTTTGCCATATGTATTAAAATTTATTACATGTTATACAAAACTATATTAACTACTGAAGTGCGATATTACCTTTATAACTAACATCACGGACTAGTTTGATCAACATATCTATAATTAAGAATCTCGATGCAGTTCCCACCTGAGAAAATCTAACACTTCCCAGGACCCGTCATATTTCTGAGTAAGTACTGACCAGCTTACCTGTCTGTCAACAAGAAGCTTCAACAGAAACCCCTTCAAGAATGACGAAGAAACATAATGATACCACACACCCAAATCCCTGGTGCCCTTCATAAGAAGAATCAAACTGCATATGGCAGAAAAGAGCATCAGATCATTCATCAGTACATAGACATTGAGGAAACTGTCTCCGACCAGGCTTTGTACAACCTCAGAACCGCTAGAAGAGAACTCTACTTTGCCGCTGTTGACCAAATCGCTGCTGCCAGCCGTATGAGGGAAGCAAGAAGACGAGCAAAAAACCAGTTCATCAGAAAGAAGAAGCTTCTGCAATGGAAAGTAGAGAAGATTCTTTACAGCAATTTATGGGCGAAAGCATCAAACCTAAAGAAGAACATCATCAATCTTTCGTCCTAATCCTTAACTCAGGATGAAAACTTGCTCTAGGATTTAGACTCTCTTAACCTTTGAAATCCACTAATGCTTTTAGCGTGAAAGACTTAGTGTCTTTCTTGAAATCCAGTAATAACGCCAACCAAAATTATTATTTCGTACTTGGCTCAATTCTGAGTGCATTGGCCAGTGAAAGTGTTTCTAAGTGTAATATCATGCCACAAAGATTCTAGAGAGCCATTGCAAATCTCAAGAAAAATGAACATATTTGCATAAAAAAATGAGATAAGACTAGCCATTTCGTGATTTTGAATACAGTGGACTATAGATGCAAACTTAAGGATCGTTTAAATGATAGTGAAACAAATGAAAGATTAACATACAATCCCCCTAATGGTAAAGTAATGACCTTAAACTCTACACTCAACCAATTGTTGAATTTGCACCAATACATTTTGAAATCAGCAAAGATGGTTAATGCATCTCTTCCTTATATATTAGGTCTTCCAAAATATCACAAGGATGGATGTCTCCTCACACCAATTATATCCTCTGTTAATTCTTTTGCTTATGAATTATCTAAATGGTTTGCGAAATGCCTGAGCATTGTTTAAGGAAAAATATCGCCATCGCACGTTATCAATAGCTTTTTTTCTAAAAACAAAGTTAAGAACATTAATTTGCCAGATCATAAACTCAATACTTTTTATGTGAATTCCCATTTCACTATTGATGAAACCCTCATATACCTAAGGCGGAGATTTTGTGATTTTAAATTTGCCCTCCCCCTGCCGATAGAAATTTTCATTGATCAGTAGACCTTAGTTTTTCCAATAATGATTTCCAACAAGATGAAGGTAATATTTAAAGAAAAAAATTGATCTTCCTTTGCGAAATCTACTTAGCCCTATTCTCATGATCTCATTCATGGAATATTGAGACCAAAATTCTAACTTCAATCAAAAATCATCCAAAAGTCTGGTTTTGTTATTTTGATGATGTGTGGTCATTATAGCCATCTCCCAAAGATTATGATGTTTTCTTTGATGATTTAGATAAGATCTACCACACAATCAAATTCAAGAATTAATGGAAAAAAGAAGAAAACTGCAGTTTCTTGATGTGCTGATAACTCGGAAATCTGATCGTTTGTCCTTTAAGATTTACAAGAAGCCTACCAACTCTGAGAGCTAGATTCATTATTTCTCAGTGCTTGATTCTTCTGTAAAAATACCTGTAGTAATGTCTATGTTTTTAAGAACTCTACTGATATATGATGTGATAAACCTGGTAGATAAATTTAATCATACAAGATATATCTTTAGGCAGCTATGCAATCCTGTGTTGTTTGTGAACAAGGCTTACTGGAAAGCTAGAAAGACATTTAATGTATCTAATGAAAAATTTTTGACAACTGAGGATAGGTCTAAATGTTTAGAGTTGCCCTTTTCCCCCTAAAAAGCTAATGTCAGAGAGGTACTTAGAAACAGTGCTTGTAATGTTGACTTCCAGCACAATAACAATATCAGTAAGACTTTAATAAAAAATAGGTTAAATCATTAGAAAATTCAGGCTGTTTATGCCGTCTAATATAATGCATGTAAAGATATATACATTACCCAGACAGGAAAAACTGCAACTGGGAGATGCTACTGGAACCAACTCTCAGTAAGAAAGGATGACCACTAAAATGCGATAGCCAAAAAATGTCATGAAAGTGATCACCATGTACACCATAGAAATCACTGTTATATTATATCCTCCCGCTGAATAGGCCACTCGTAACGTAAATGAATCCACATTCATTGCTAATGCTAATAACTTTAAATTGTTCCTTGGGAACTTTAAAACCCATTTAATTATCAATCAATTGAATATGAAAGATCTATCAAAAAGAAGACCAAAATTAATCCAAGAGGAATCTAGCTAACAGGGTCAACCCCCTCCCCCGCTAATTACAAGGAACCCCACATTCTCCCTTTAATGATCACAGTCGGTCTGGCCAGCAGTGTGAGGTACATGAGGCTAGACACCAGACGGTACCCTTTGTGTGACATTGGGATTTGAATGACTTTGTTGATTATTAGCACCTGATGAGGTGCATTGTCTCCATGTAACATGTTTTCCCATATGTATTGAAATATATTACATGTTAAATAAAACTATCTGAACTACTGAAGTGCGATCTTACCTTTATAACTAACATCACCGATTAGTTTGTTGAACATATCTATATTTACGGATCTCGATGAAGTTCCCACCTGATTATCTAGGACTTCATAGCACCCGTCAGAATTCTGAGTAAGTATTCTCGTGCTTACCTCTCTGTCAACAAGAAGCTTCAACAGACACCCCTTCAAGAATGACATAGAAACAAAATGATACCAGACATCCAAATCCCAAGTGCCCTTCATAAGAAGAATCAAACTGCATTTGGCAGAAAAGAGCATCAAATCGTTCATCAACACATAGACATTGCGATAACTGACTCCGACCAGGCCTTGTACAACCTCAAAAACGCTAGAAGAGAACTCTACTCTTCCGCTGCTGACCCAGTCGTTGATGCCAACCGTATGAGGGAAGCAAGAAGATGAGTAAAAAAACAGTTCATCTGAAAGAAGAAGCTTCTGCAATGGAAAATAGACAGGATTCTCTACAGCAGTTTATGGGCGAAAGCATCAAACCTAGAGAAGAACATCATCAATCTTTCGTCCTAATCCTTAACTCAGAATGAAAAACTTGCTCTAGGATTTAGACTCTCTTAATCTTAGAAATCCACTAATGCTTTTAGTGTATAACACTTAGTGTCTTTCTTGAAATCCAATAATAACGCCAACCAAGATTATTATTTCGTACTTGGCTCAATTTTGAGTGCATTGGCCAGTGAAAGTGTTTCTAAGTGTAATATCATGCCAAAAAGATTCCAGACAGCCACTGCATATCTGAAGAAAAATGAAGATATTTGCATCAAACAATGAGCTAAGACTAGCCATTTCGTGATTTTGAATACAGTGGACTATAGAAGTAAACTTAAGGACCTTTTAAATGTATGTGAAACATATGACAGATTAAAATTCAATCCCCTTAATGGTAAAGAAAAGACCTTAAACTCTAGACTCAACTAATTGTTGAGTATGCATCAGGACATTCTGAAGTCAGCAAAGATGGTTAATCCTTTTCTTCCTTATATATATGGTCTTCCAGAATTTCACAAAGATGGATGTCTCCTCACATCAATTAAATCCTCTCTTAATTCTTTTGGTTATGAATTATCTAAATGGTTTGCAAAGTACTTGAGTATTGTTTAAGGAAAAATCTCCCCATTGCATGTTATTAATAGATTTGTTTCTATAAACAAAGTTAAGATCATTAATTTGCTAGATTATAAACTCAGTACTTTTTATGTGAATTCCCATTTCACTAAGGTCTCTATTGATGAAACCCTCACATACCTAAGGTGGAGATTGTGTGATTTTAGAATTTCCTTGCTCCCACCAATAGAAATCTTCATTGATCAGTAGAGCTTAGTTTTTACAATAATGATTTCCAACAAGATGAAGGTCATTTTTAAAGGAAAAAATTTGATTATGCTTTGGGATATCCACTTAGTCCTATTCTCAATAGCTCATTCATGGAAAATTTGAGAGTGAAATTATAACTTCAATCAATAATCATCCGAAAGTCTGGTTTTATGTTGATGATGTGTGGTCCTTATGGCCATCTTCCAAAGATCATGATGTTTTCTTTAATGATTTAGATAAGATCTACCACACAATCAAATTTCAAAAATGAATGGGAAAAAGAAACAAACTGCAGTTTCTTGATGTGCTGATAAATCGGAAATCTGATCATTTGTCCTTTAAGATATACAGGAATACTACCAACTCTGAGAGCTAGATTCATTATTTTTCAGTGCTTGATTCTTTTTTAAAAATACCTGTAGTTATGTCTATACTTTTTAAGAACTCTTCTAATATGTGATCTCATAAACCTGGTAGATAGATTTAGTCATACAAGATATATCTTTAGGCAGTTATGCTATCCTGTGTTGTTTGTGAACAAGGCTTACTGGAAAGCTAAAAAGATATTCTATGTATCTAATAAAAAATAGTGACAAATGAGGATAGGTCTAAATGTTTAGAGTTGCCCTATTCTCCCTAAAAAGCTAATGTCAGACAGGTAATAAGAAACAGTGCTTGTAATGTTGCCTTCTAGCACAAAAACACTATCATTAAGACTTTAATAAAAACAGGTTAAATCATTAAAAAACTGAGAGCATTTATACCGTGAAAAATAATGCATGTAAAGGTGTATACATTGGCCAGACAGGAAAAACTGCAAATGAAAGATGCTACAGGAACCAACTCTCAGTTCGAAGGGATGACGACAAAATTGTGATAGCCAAACAATGTCATGAAAACGATCACCTACAGCTGTAGTCCTTAAAAATCATAGTTATATGATACACTTCCGCTGAATATGCAACTCGTAACGTAAATGAATCCATATTCATTGCCAATACTCTGAACTTTAATTTTTCCCTAGGGAAGTTTAAAGACCATCCTATTATCAATCAAATGAATATGAAACATTCATTAAAAAGAAGACTAATTTGTCCCAAAGGCATCTAACTACACGGGTCAACCCCCTCCCCCACAAACTACAAGGCACGCCATATTCTCCCATTAATGGTCACAGTTGGTCAGGCCAGTAGTGTGAGATATATGAGGCTAGACAACAGACGGTGTCCCTTATGTGATGTGATTTGAATGGCTTTGTTGATTATTGGCACCTGATGAGGTGCATTGTCTCCAAGAAACAAGGTTTGCCACATATATTGAAATTTATTGCATGTGTAAATAGAACTATGTAAACTACTGAAGTGCAATCTTACCTTTATACCTAACATCACGGACTAGTTTGATCAACATATCTATATATACGGATCTCGTTGTAGTTCCTGACTGACTATCTAGGACTTCATTGCACCCGCTAGATTTCTGAGAAAGTAATGGCGTGCCTACCTCTCTGTCAACAAGAAGCTTCAACAGAAACCCTTCAAGAATGCCGTAGAAACAAAATGATACCACACACCCAAATCCCAGGTACCCTTCATAAGAAGAGTTAAACTGCATTTGGCAGAAAAGAGCATCAAACCATTCATCAACACACAGACATTGCGATAACTGACTCCGACCAGGCCTTGTACAACCTCAGAAACGCTAGAAGAGAACTTTACTCTGCCGGTGCTGACCCATTCGTTGCTGCCAACCGCATGAGGGAAGCAAGAAGACGAGCAAAAAACCATATCATCAGAAAGAAAAAGCTTCTGCAATGGAAAATAGACAAGATTTTTTCCAGCAGTTTATGGGCGAAAGCATCAAACCTAAAGAAGAACATCGTCAATCTTTCGTCCTAATCCTTAACCAAGGATGAAAAACTTGCTCTAGGATTTAAACTCTTTTTATCTTTCAAATCCACTAATGCTTTTAGTGTGAAACACTTAATGTCTTTCTTGAAATCCAGTAATAACGCCAACCAAGATTATTATTTGGTACTTCTCTCAATTTCGATTGCATTGGCCAGTGAAAGAGTTTCTGAGTGTAATATCATGCCTCAAAGATTCCAGAGAGCCATTGCAAATCTCAAAAAAAAAAAAAGAACATGCATCAAAAAATCAGATAAGACTGGCCATTTCGTGATTTTAAATACAGTGGACTATAGATGTAAACTTAAGGACCTTTTAAATGATAGTGAAACATATGAAAGATTAACTTGTAATCCCCATAATGGTAAAGGCCTTAAACTCTAGAATCAACCAAATGTTGAATATGCACCAGGACATTCTGAAGTCAGCAAGGATGGTTAATCCTTCTCTCCCTTATAAAAATGGTCTTCCAAAATTTCACAAAGATGGATATCTCCTCACACCAATTATCTCCTCTATTAATTCTTTTGGTTGGCAAAATACCTGAGCATTGTTTAAAGAAAAATCTCCCCATCGCATTTTATTATTAGGTTTGATTTTATAAACAACGCTACGAACATTAATTTGCCAGATCACAAACTCAATAGTTCTTATGTGAATTCCCATTTCACTAAGGTCTCTATTCATGAAACCCTCACCTACCTAAGACGGAGATTGTGTGATTTTAGTATTGCCCTGCCCCTGCCGATAGAAACTTTCATTGATTAGTAGATCTTTGTTTTTCCAATAATGATATCCAACATGATGAAGGTAATTATTAAAGACAAAAATTTGATCTTGCTTTGGCAAATCCACCTAGTCCTATTCTCAGTAACTCATTTATGGAATACTTTGTGAGTGAAATTCTTACTTCAATCAGTTATCATCCAAAAGTCTGGTTTTGTTATGTTGATGATGTGTGGTCCTTATGGCCATCTTCCAAAGATTATGATGTTTTCTTTAATGACTTACATAAGATCTGCCCCACAATCAAATTCAAGAATGAATGGGAAAAAGAGGCAAACTGCAGTTTCTTGATGTGCTGATAACTCGAAAATCTAATCATTTGTCCTTTAAGATATACAGGAAGCCTACCAACTCTGAGAGCTAGATTCATTATTTTTCAGTGTTTGATTCTTCTCTAAAAATATCTGTAGTTATGTGTATGCTTTTAAGAACTCTACTGATATGTGACATCATAAAACTGGTAGATGAATTTAATCATACAAGATATATCTTTAGGTAGTCATGCTATCCTGTGTTGTTAGTGAACAAGGCTTACTGGAAAGCTAGAAGACATTCTATGTATCTAATAAAAAAAATTGTGATAAATAAGGATAGGTCTAAATGTTTAGATTTGCCCTATTCTCCCTAAAAAGCTAATGTCAGGCAGGTACTAAGAAACAGTGCTTGTAATGTTGCCTTCTAGCACAATAACACTATCATTAAGATTTTAATAAAAACAGGTTAAATTATTAAAAGATTGAGAGTGTTTATACTGTGAAAAATAATGCATGTAAAGATATATACATTGGCCAGACAGGAAAACCTGTAACTGAGAGATGCTACAGGAACCAACTCTCAGTACGAAGGGATGACAACAAAATTGTGATAGCCAAACAATGTCATGAAAACGATCACCTGCAGCTGTAGACCTTAAAAGAGACTGTTTATCATACACCTCAGCTGAATATGACACTAGTAACGTAAATGAATCCATATTCATTGCTTATACTCAAAACTTTAATTCGTCACTAGGGAACTTTAAAACCCATCCTATTATCAAGCAAATGAATATGAAACATTTATTAAAAAGAGGACTAAATAGTCCTAGAGGCATATAGCTACCCTGGTCAATCCCCTCCCCCACTTACTAAGAGGCACCTCACATTCTCCCTTTAACGGTCACAGTTGGTCAGGCCAGTAGTGTGAAGAATATGAGGCTAGACACCAGACGATACTTGTTGTGTGATGTTGGGATTTGAATGACTTTGTTGATTATTGTCACCTGATGAGGTGGATTATCTCCATGAAACATGTTTTGCCACATGTATTGAAATTTTTTACATGATAATAAAACTGTCTGAACTACTGAAGAGCGATCTTACCTTTATAACTAACATCACGGACTAGTTTGATCAACATATCTATATTTACGGATCTCGATGTAGTTCCTAGCTTACTATCTAGGACTTCATAGCACCCACCAGATTTCTGAGTAAAAATTGGCGTGCTTACCTCTCTGTCATCAAGAATCTTCAACTAAAACCCCTTCAAGAATGCTGTAGAAAAAAAAAATAATAATACCACACACCCAAATCCCAGGTGCCCTTCATAAAAAGAATCAAACTGCATTTGGCAGAAAAGAGCATCTAATCATTCATCAACACATAGACATTGCGATAACTGACTCCGACCAGGCCTTGTACAACCTTAGAAAAACTAGAAGAGAACTCTACTCTGCCGGTGCTAACCCATTCGTTGCTGCCAACTGCATGAGGGAAGCAAGAAGACGAGGAAAAAATACAGATCATCAGAAAGAAGCTTCTGCAATGGAAAACAGACAAGATTTTTTACAGCAGTTTATGGGCGAAATCATCAAACCCAGAAAAGAACTTCATCAATTTTTCGTCCTAATCCTTAACCCATGATGAAAAACTTGCTCTAGAATTTAGACTCTCTTAATCTTTCAAATACTCTAAGGCTTTTAGTGTGAAACACTTAGTGTCTTTCTTGAAATCCACTAATAACGAAAAACCAAGATTATCATTTCGTACTTGGCTCAGTTTTGAGTGGATTGACCAGCGAAAGTGTTTCTAAGTGTAATATCATGCAACAAAGATTCCAGAGAGCCATTGCATATCTGAAGAAAAATGAACATATTTTCATCAAAAGATCAGAAAAGATTACCCATTTCGTGATTTTGATTACAGTGAACAATAGATGTAAACGTAAGGATCTTTTAAATGATAGTGAAGCATATGAAAGATTAACATCCAATCCCCTTATTGGTAAAGTAAACACCTTCAACTCTAGACTCAACCAATTATTGAATATACACCAAGATATTCTGAAGTCAGCAAAGATGGTTAATCCCTCTCTTCCGTATATATATGGTATTCCAGTATTTCAAAAAGATGGATGTCTCCTCACACCAATTATCTCTTCTGTTAATTCTTTTGCTTATGAACTATCTAGATGGTTGGCAAAATACCTGAACATTGTATAAGGAAAACACTCCCTATCGCATGTTATTAATAGCTTAGATTTTGTAAACAAAGTTAAGAACATTGATTTCCTTGATCATAAACTCAATAGTTTTTATGTGAATTACCATTTGACTAAGGTTCCTATTGATGAAACCCTCAAATACCTAAAGAGGAGATTTTGTGATTTTAGAATTACCCAGCCCCTACCGATAGAAACTTTCATTGAATAGTAGAGCTTTGTTTTTCCAATAATGATTTCCAACATGGAGTAAGTAGTTTTTAAAGACATAAATTTAATCTTGCTTTGGGAAATCCACTTAGTCCTATTTTCAGTAGCTCATTCATGGAATACTTTGAGAGTGAAATTCTAAGTTCAATCAGAAATCATCCAAAAGCCTGGTTTCGTTATGTTGATGATGTGTGGTCCTTATGGCCATCTTCCAAAGATTATGATGCTTTCTTTAATGATTTAGATAAGATCTACCCCACAATCAAATTAAAAAATGGATGGGAAAATGAAGCAAACTGCAGTTTCTTGAGGTGCTGATAACTCGGAAGTCTTATCATTTGTCTTTTAAGTTATACAGGAAGCCTACCAACTATGAGACCTAGAATCATTATTTTTCAGTGCATGATTCTTCTGTAAGAAAAATCTGTAGTTATGTGTAAGTTTTTAAGACACTACTGAGATATGATATCATTTACCTGGTAGAAGAATGTAATCATACAAGATATATCTTTAGGCAGTTATGCTATCCTGTGTTGTTTGTGAACAAAGCTTAATGGAAAGTTAGAGACATTCTATGTATTTGATAAAAAAAAATGTGACAAGTGAGGATAGGTTTGAATATTTAGAGTTGCCCTATTCTCCCAATAAAGCTAGAGTCAGACAGGTACTAAGAAACAGTGCTTGTAATGTTGCCTTCTAGCAAAATGACACTATCAGTAAGATTTTAATAAAAAAGTAGGTTAAATCATTTAATAATTGAGTGTTTAAGTTGTCAAATTTAATGCATGTAAAGATGTATACATTGGCCAGACAGGAAAAACTGCAACGGAGAAATGCTACTGGCACCAACTGTCAGTACGAAGGAATGACCACAAAATTGCGATAACCAAACAATGTCATGAAAAAGATCACCCTGTAGACCTTAAAAATCACATTTATATTATATGCCTCCGCTGAATATGCCACTCGTAACGTAAATGAATCCATATTCATTGTTAATACTAAGAACTTTAATTTGTCCCTAAGGAACTTTAAAGCCCATCCTATTATCAATCAAATGAATATGAAAGATTTATTATAAAGAAGACTAAAATTAGTCCAAGAGGCATCTAGTTTCGTGGGTCAACCCCCTCCCCCACTAATTACAAGGCACCCCACATTCTCCCTTTAACGATCACAGTTGATCAAGCCAGCAGTGTGAGGTATATGAGACTAGACAGCAGACGGTACCCCTTGTGTGATGTTGGGATTTGAATGACTTTGTTGATTATTGGCACCTGATGAGGTAGATTGTCTCCATGAAACATGTTTTGCCACATGTATTGAAATATATTACATTGTATACAAAGCTATATTAACTACTGAATTGCGATATTACCTTTATAACTAACATCAAGGACTAGTTTGATCAACATATCTGTAATTAAGGATCTCGATTCACTTCCCACCTGACAATATCCAGGACTTCAGAGCACCCGCCAGATATCTGATTAAGTATTGGCGTGCTTACCTGTCTGTCAACAAAAAGCTTCAACAGAAACCCCTTTAAGAATGCCGTAGAAACAAAATGATACCATACACCCAAATCCCAAGTGCCCTTCATAAGAAAAATCAAACTGCATTTGGCTGAAAAGATCATCTAATCATTCATGAACACATAGAGATTACGATAAGTGAATCCGACCAGGCCTTGTACAACCTTAGAAACGCTAGAAGAGAACTCTACTCTGCTGATGATGACCCAGTCGTTGCTGCCAACATTATGAGTTAATCAAGAAGACGAGCACAACAACAGATCATGAGAAAGAAGAAGCTTCTGCAATGGAAAATAGACAAGATTCTTTACAGCAGTTTATGGACGAAAGAATCAAACCTAGAAAGAACATCATCAATCTTTCGTCCTAATCTTTAACCCTAGATGAAAAACTTGCTCAAGGATTTAAACTCTCTTAATATTTGAAATCCACTAATGCTTTTATTGTGAAACACTTAGTCACTTTCTTGAAATCCAGTAATAACGCCAACCAAGATTGTTATTTCGTACTTGGCTCAATTTTGAGTGCATTTGGCCAGTGAAAGTGTTTCTAAGTGTAATATCATGCCACAAAGATTCCAGAGACCCATTGCAAATCTCAAGAAAAATGAACATAGTTGCATCACAAAATCAGATAAGACAAGCCATTTAGTGATTATGAATACAGTGGACTATAGATGTAAACTTAAGGACCATCAAATGATAGTGAAACATATGAAAGATTAGAATCCAATCCCCGTAATTGTTGAATATGCACCAGGACATTCTGAGGTCAGCAAAGATGGTTAATCCATCTCTTCCTTATATATATGGTCTTCCAATATTTCAAAAAGATGGATGTCTCCTCACACTAATCATCTCCTCTGTTAATTCTTTTGCTTATGATTTATCTAAATGATTGGTAAAATACATGAGCTTTGTTTAAGGAAAAATCTCCTCATCGCATGTTATCAATAGCTTTGATTCTATAGAAAAAGTTACAAACATTAATTTCCTAGATCATAAACTCAATAGGTTTTATGTGAATTCCCATTTCACTAAGGTCTCTACTGATGAAACCCTCACATACCTAAGCAGGAGATTGTGTGATTTTAGTATTGCCCTCCCCCTGCCGATAGAGACTTTCATTGATTAATAGAGCTTTGTTTTTCCAAAAATGATATCCAACATGATGAAGGTAGTTTTTAAAGACAAAAATTTTATCTTGCTTTGGGAAATTCACTTAGTCCTATTCTCATTAACTCATTCATGGAATACTCTAAGAGTGAAATTCTTACTTCATTAAAAAATCATCCAAAAGTGTGGTTTAATCATGTTGATGATATGTGGTCCTTATGACCCTCTTCCAAATTTTATGATGTTTTCTTTAATGATTTAGATAATATGTACCCCACAATCGAATTCAAGAATTAATGCGAAGAAGAAGAAACTGCAGTTTCGTGATGTGCTGATAACTAGGAAATATGATCATTTGTCCTTTAAGATATATAGGAAGCCTACCAACTGTGAGACCTAGAGTCACTATTTTTCAGTTCCTGATTCTTCTGTGAAAATATCTGTAGTTATATGTATGTTTTTAAGAACACTACTGATATGTGATCTCATATACCTAGTACGTTAATTTAATCACAAAAGATATAGCTTTAGGCAGTTATGCTACCCAGTGTTGTTTGTGAACAAGGCTTACTGGAAAGCTAGAAAGACATTCTATGAATTTAGCAAAAAAAAAAAAAAAAATGACAAATGAGGATGTCTGAGTATCTAGATTTGCCATATTCTCCCAAAAAAGATATTGTCAGAAAGTTACAAAGAAACAGTGCCTGTAATGTTGCCTTCAAGCAAAATAACACTATCAGTAAGATTTTAATAAAAAGTAGGTTAAATCATTCAAAAATTAAGAGTGTTTATGCCGTCAAATATAATGCATGTAAAGATGTATACATTGGCCAGACAGGAAAAACTGCAACTGAGAGATGCTACTGGCAACAACTCTCAGTACGAGGGAATGACCACAAAAATGCGATAATAAAACATTGTGATGAAAACATTGTGATGTAGACCTTAAAAATCATACTTATATTATACCCTCCGCTGAATATGCCACTTATAACGTAAATGAATCCATATTCATTGCTGAAGCTAAGAACATTAATTTGTCCTTAGGGAACTTTAAAGCCGACTCTATTATGATTCAAATACATATGAAATATTTATTCTAAAAGACTAAAATTAGTCCTAGAGGCATCTAGCAAACCGGGTCAACCCCATTCCCCACTAATTACAAGGCACCTCACATTCTCCCTTTAATGATGACAGTTGGTCAGGCCATCAGTGTGAGGTGTATTAGGCGAGACAACAGACGGTACCCCTTTGTGATGTTGGGATTTGAATGACTTTGTTGATTATTGGCACCTGATGAAGCGGATAGTCTCCATGAAACATGTTTTGCCACATGTATTGAAATTTATTACATGTTATACCATACTATATGAACTACTGAAGTGCGATCTTACCTTTATAACCAACATCACGGACAAGTTTGAACAACATATCTATATTTATGGATTTCGATGCACTACCCACCTGACAATATCCAGGACTTCCCAGCACCCGCCAGATTTCTCAGTAATTATTGGCGTGCTTACCTGTCTGTCAACAAGAAGCTTCGACAGAAACCCCAAGAATGCCGTAGAAACAAAATGGTAGCATACACCCAAATCCCAGGTGCCCTTCATAAGAAGAATCAAACTGCATTTGGCAGAAAAGAGCATCAAATTATTCATCAACATATAAACATTGCGATAACTAACTCTGACCAAGCCTTGTACAACCTCAGAACACGCTAGAGGAGAACTCTACTCCGCCGTTGCTGACCCAGTCATTGCTGCCAACAGTATGAGTTAATGAAAAAGACGAGCAAAAAAGTAGATCATGAGAAAGAAGAAGCTTCTGCAATGGAAAATAGACAAGATTCTTTACAGCAGCTTATGGGCGAAAGCATCAAATCTAGAAAGAACATCATCAATCTTTCGTCCTAATCCATAACCCAGGATGAAAAACTTGCGCAGGGATTTAGACTCTCTTAATCTTTGAAATCCACTAAATCTTCTAGTGTGAAACACTTAGTGTTTTTTTTTGAAATCCAGTAATAACGCCAGCTAAGATTATTATTTCGTACATGGCTCAATTTTGAGTGCATTGTCCAGTAAAAGTGTTTCTAAGTGTAATATCATACCACAAATATTCCAGAGAGCCATTGCAAATCTAAAGAAAAATGAACATATTTGGATCATAAATTTAGATAAGACTAGCCATTTAGTTATTTTGAGTATAGTGGACTATAAATGTAAACTTAAGGACCTTTTAAATGATAGCAAAACATATTAAAGATTAAAATCCAATCCCCTTAATTGCTGAATATGCGCTAGGACATTCTCAAGTAGGCAAAGATGGTTAATCCTTCTCTTCCTTATATATATGGTCTTCCAATATTTCAAAAAGATGGATGTTTCCTCGCACCAATTATCTCCTCTGTTAATTCTTTTGCTTATGAATTATCTAAATGGTTGGCAAAATACCTAAGCTTTGTTTAAGGAAAAATCTCACCATCGCATGTTATTAATAGTTTGGATTCGATAAACAAAGTTACAAACATTAATTTGCTAGATCATAAACTCAATAGTATTTATGTAAATTCCCATTTTACTAAGGTGTCAATTGATGAAACCCTCATATACCTAAGGAGGAGATTGCTTACCTCTCTGCAAACATCAAGAAGCTACAACACAAATTCCTACAAGAATGTCTTAGAAATAATACCAAACACCCAAATCCCAGGTGCCCTTCATAAGAAGAATCAAACTCCATTTGCCAGAATAGAGTATGGAATCATTCAACAAAAAAAGAAAGAAAAAAGAATTGCGATAACTGACTCCAACTAAGCCTTGTACAACCTCAGAAAAGCTAGAAGAGATCTCTCCTTCGCCTTTGCTGATCCAGTCGTTACTGCCAATCGTATGAGTGAAGCAAGACGACGAGCAAAAAGACAGATCTTCCAATAGAAAAATCACTTGGAATAGAAAATTGACAAGATTTTTTACATTTTGTGGGCGAGAGCATCAAACCCAGATAAGAACATCATCAATAATTTGTTTTATTCCTTCACCCAGGATGAAAAACTTGCTCTGGAATTTGGACTCCCTTCATCTTTCAAATCCACTAAAGCTTTTAGTGTGAAACATTTAGTTTCCTTTGTGAAATCCAGTAATAACGCAAACCAAGAATTTTATTTCGTACCTTGCTCAATTTCAATTGCCTTGGCCAGTGAAAGTACAATGACATGCCACATAGATTTAAGAGATCCATTGCAAATTTCAAGAAAAATGAAGATATTGGCAACACAAATTCAGATAAGACTATCCATTTCGTGATTTTCAGTACATTGGACTGTAGATATAATCTTCATGATCTTTTAAATGATAGTGAAACATATGAAAGATTAACATCCAATCCCCTTAATGAAAAAGACCATCAAATCTAGACTCAACCAATTACTAAATAAGTATC
>JAYMFT010395165.1:0-34680 GCA_038088735.1 Panulirus argus
TGAGAGGCAAGTGTTTTGAGAGCAGCTGAGTGAGTGTGTCAGCAGTTTTGGTGCACGAGACCGGGTATTAGTGATGGATGATTTGAATGTGAAGGTGAGTAATGTGGCAGTTGAGGGTGTAATTGGTGCACAATGGATATTCAGTGTTGTGAATAGAAATGGTGAAGGGCTTGTGGATTTGTGTGCTGAAAAAAAGACTAGTGATTGGGAATACCTGGTTTGAAATGAGAGATATACACAAGTGTGTGTATGTGAGTAGGAAAGATGGTCAGCGGGCATAATTATATTATGTATTTATTGATAGGCAGCTGGTGGGATGTCTGATCACTATCATCTTGAGGTGAAGGTGAAGATTTGTAGAGGTTTTCAAAAAAGAGAAGAAAATGTAGGGGAGAAGAGAGTGATGAGAGTAAGTGAGCTTCGAAAGGAGACTCGTGTGAAGAAATACCAGGAAAGACAGTATAGAATGGGAAAAGGAGAGAGCAAATGAAGTGAGAGGAGTGGGTGAGGAATGGGATGTATTTAGGGAAGGGGTGATGGCATGTGCAAGAGTTGCATGTGGCTTGCAAAAGGTGGGAGGTGGGAGATTAGGAAGGGAAGTGAGTGGTGGGATGAAGATGTAAAGGTGTTAGTGAAAGAGAAAAGAGAGGCGTTTGGATGAAACTTACGAGAAAGGAGTGCAAGTGAATGGTAGATATATGAGAGAAAGCAGCAGGAGGTCTAGAGAAAGGTCCAAGGGTGGAAAAAGAGGGCAGATGAGAGTTGGGGTGAGAAAGTATCATTAAACTTTCGGGAGAATAACAAGATATTTTGAGTGGAGGTAAATAATGTACAAGACAAGAGAACAAATGGGAACATCGGTGAAGGGGAAAAGGGAGGAAGTGATAACAGGTAGTGATGGAGTGAGTATTTTGAAGGATTGTTGAATGTGTTTTGGTCGGGGTGGTAGACGAAGTGAGAGAGTCATGGAGAGTGGTTTGATGAAGAGAAAAGAGGTGATGAAAGTTTTGTGAAAGATGAAATCCCTAACTCTTCTTCCCTGTCCCAGCTCTATCACCCCTTCCCAACCCTGATTCCTTGCCCCAGTCCAGTCACATCCTTTTCCAACCCTGCTTCCCTGTCCCAGCTTAGTGACATCTCTTCCTCAACCCTGCTTCCCTGTTCCAGCCCTGTGACACCACTTCCCCATTATTGCTTCCTTGTTCCAGCTCTCTCACACCTTTCCCCAATCCTGCTTCCCTGTACCAGCTTTCTCACACCCCTTTCCATCCTTGTTTCCCTGTCTCAGCCCTGTCACACTCCTTCCCTATCCCAGCTCTGTCACACCCCTTCCCAACCCAGCTTCACTGTTCCAGTCCTGTCACACCCCTTCCACAACCCTGATTCCTTGTCCCAGCCTTGTCCCATCCCATACCCGACCCTGCTTCCCAGTCCCACCCCTGTCACACCCCTTCCCAACCCTGCTTCACTGTCCCATCCCTGTCACACCCCTTCCCCAACCTTGCTTCCCTGAATCAGCCATTTGATACCCCATCCCCAACCTTGCTTCCCTGTCCCAACCCAGTCACACCCCTTCCCCAACTCTGCTTCCCTGTCCCAGCTCTTGTCACACCTCCTTCTCACCTCTGCTTCACTGTCCCAGCCCTGTCACACCCCTTCCCAACCCTGTTTCATGGAACCAACCTTGTCACACCCCTTCTCCAACCCTCCTTCCTTGTCCCAACCCTCTTACACCCCTTCCTCAACCCTTCTTACTTGTCCCAACCCTTCCACACCCCTTCTCAACCTTATGTCATTGTCCCAGCCCTGTCACACCCCTTCCCCAACTCTGCTTACCTGTCCCAGCCTTTCCCCAACCCTGCTTCCCTGTCCCAGCTCTGACTCACCCCTTCCCCAACCCTGCTTTCCTTTACCAGCCCTGTCACACCCCTTCTCCAACCTTACTTCCCTGTCCCAGCTCTCTCACACCCCTTCCCCAACCCTGCTTCCCTGTCCCAGCTCTGACACACCCCTTCCCCAACCTTGCTTTCCTGTACCAGCCCTGTCACACCCCTTCTCATCCTTTCTTCCCTCACCCAGCCCTGTTGCACCCCTTCCCAACCCTGCTTCCCTGTACCAGCTCTGTCACACCCCATCCCCAACCCTGCTTCCCTGTCCCATCCCTGTCATACCTCTTCCCAACCCTGCTTCATTTTCCCAGCCTTGTCACACCCCTTCCCAACCCTGCTTCGCTGTACCAGCCTTGTCACGTCTGTTCCCCAACCCTGCTTCCCTGTTCCAGCTCTGTCACACCCCTTCCCCGACCCTGCTTCCCTCTCCCATCCCTCTCACACCCTTTCCCAACCCTGTCTCACTGTCCCAGCCTTGTCACACCCCATCCCCAACCCTGCTTCCATGTCCCAGCCCTGTCACACCCCTTCCCCAACCCTGCTTCTCTGTCCCAGCCCTGTCACACCCATTCTCAACCCTGCTTCACTGTCCCAGCAGTGCCACACCCCTTCCTCAACCCTGCTTCCCTGTCCCAGCTCTGTCACACCCCTTACACTACCCTACTTCCCTGCCCCAACCCTGTCACACCCCTTCCAAAACTCCAACCCTGCTTCCCTGTTCCAGTCCTATTACACCCTTTCCCCAACCTTGCTTCCCAGAACCAGCACTGTCACACCTCTTCCCTAACCCTACTTCCATCTCCCAGCTCTGTCACACACTAGACCAACCCTGCTTTCCTGTCCCAGCCTGGTCACAACCCTTCCCGAACCCTGCTTCCCTGTATCAGCCCTGTTACATCCCTTCCCCAACCCTGCTTCCATGTCCGAACCCTGTCATACCCTTTCCCAACCATCCTTTACTGTCACACTCCTTCTCCAACACTGTTTCCCTGTCCCAGCTCTGTCACACCCCTTGCCCTACCCTACTTCCCTGCCCGAACCCTGTCACACCCCTTCCAAAGCTCCAACCCTGCTTCCCTGTTCCAGTCATGTCACACCCCTTCCCCAACCTTGCTTCCCAGTACCAGCGCTGTCACACCTCTTCCCCAACCCTACTTCCATCTCCCAGCTCTGTCACACCCTAGACCAACCCTGCTTCCCTGTCCCAGCTCTCTCACACCCCTTGCCCAACCCTGCTTCCCTGTCCCAGTGCTGTCACACCCCTTCCCCAACCCTGCTTCCTTGTCCTAGCCCTGTGACACCCTTTCCCAACCCTCCTTTAGCACTCCTTCTCCAACACTGTTTCCCTGTCCCAGCTCTGTCACACCCCTTCCCCAACCCTGTTTCCCTGTACCAACCATGTCACACCCCTTCCCCAACCCTGCTTCGCTATACCAGCCATGTGACACCCCTTCCTCAACCCTGTCACACCTCTTCCCCAACCCTGCATCCCTGTCCCAACCCTGTCACACCCCTTCCCAAAACTCCTTTACTGTTACACTCCTTCCCCAACAATGCTTCCCTGTCCCAGCTCTGTCACACCCCTTCCCAACCCTGTTTCCCTCTCCTAGCCCTGTCACACTCCTTCCCAACCCTGCATCACTATCCCAGCCCTGTCATAGCCCTTCCCCAATCCTGCTTTCCTGTCCCAGCCCTCTCACACCCCTTCCCAACCCAGCTTCACTGTACCAGCCATATTCACACCCTTCCCCAACCCTACTTCCCTGTCCCATTTCTGTCACACCCCTTCCCCAACCCTGCTCCCCTGCCCCAGCCCTCTCCCACCCCTCCCCCACCCTGCTCCCCTGTCCCCGCCCTCTCCCCCCCCTTCCCCAACCCTGCTTCCCTGTCCCAGCCCTCTCACACCCCTTACCAAACCCTGCTTCCCTGTCCCAGCCCTGTCACACCCCTTCCAAACCCTTTTTCATGGAACCAACTCTGTCACACCCCTTCTCCAACCATGCTTCCCTGTCCTAGCTCTGTCATACTACTTCCCCAACCCTGCTTCCCTGTCCAAGCCCTCTCACACCCTTTCCCCAACCCTGTTACACCACTTCTCAACCCTGCATCACTGTCCCAGCCCTGACATGCCCCTTCCCCAACTCTGCTTACCTGTCCCAGCCCTTCCCAACCCTGCTTTCCTGTCACATCCCTGTCACACCCCTTCCCAACCCTGCTTTCCTTTCCCATCCCTGTCACACCCCTTCCCAACCCTGCTTTGCAGTAACAGCCATGTCACACCCCTTCCCCAACCCTGCTTCCCTGTCCCAGCTCTGTCACACCCCTTCCCCAACCCTGCTTCCCTGTCCCAGCTCTGTCACACCCCTTCCCCAACCTTGCTTCCTTGTCCCATCCCTGTCACACCCCTTCCCAACCCTGCTTTCCTTTCCCATCCCTGTCACACCCCTTCCCAACCCTGCTTTGCTGTCCCAGCCATATCACACCCCTTACCCAACCTTGCTTCCTTGTCCCATCCCTGTCACACCCCTTCCCAATCCTGCTTCACTGTCCCAGCCTTGTCACATCCATTCTCAACCCTGCTTCATTGTCCCAGCTTTGTGACACCCCATCCCCAACCCTGCTTCCATGTCCCAGCCTTATTACACCCCTTCCCAACCCTGCTTCACTGTTCCAGCCAATGTCACACCCCTTCCCTAACCTTGCCTCCGTGTCCCAACTCTTTCACACCCCTTCCCCAACCCTGCTTCCATATCCCATCCCTGTCACACCCCATCCCAATCCTGCTTCACTGTCCCAGCCTTGTCACACCCATTCCCCAACCCTGCTTCTCTGTTCCAGTCCTGTCACACTCATTCTCAACCCTGTTTCACTGTCCCAGCTCTGTCACACCCCTTCCCCAGCCTTGCTTCCCTGTCCCAGCTCTGTCACACCCCATCCCCAACCTTACTTTATGTCCCAGCCCTGTCACAACCTTTCCCCAACCCTACTTCTCTGTCCCAGCCCAGCTACATCACTGATCTAACCCTGCTCCCCTGTCCAACCCCTGCTACATCACTGCCCTAACCCTGTTTCCCTGTCCCAGCTCTACTACATCACTGCCCTATCCCTGCTCCCCTGTACAAACCCTGCTACATCACTGCCCTAACCGTGCTTCCCTGTCCCAGCCCTGCTACATCACTGCCCCAACCATGCTTCCTTGTCCCAGCCCTGCTACATCACTGCCTTAACCCTGCTCCCCTGTCCCAGCTCTACTACATCACTGGCCTATCCCTGCTCCCCTGTACAAACCCAGCTACATCACTGCCCTAACCCTGTTCCTCTGTCCTTGCTCTGCTACATCACTGCCCTAACCCTACTTCCCTGTCCCAGCCCTGCAACATCACTGCCCTAACCCTGCTCCCCTGTCGCAGCCATGCTACATCACTGCCATAACCCTGCTGCTCCACTGCCCTATCCCTGCTCCCCTGTCCCAGCCCTGCTGTATCATTGCCCTAACCCTGCTTCCCTGTCCCAGCCCTACTACATCACTGATGTAACACTACTTCCCTGTCCCAGCCCTACTACATCACTGTCCTAACCCTGCTCCCCTGTCTCAGCCATGCTGCATAACTGTCCTAACCCTGCTCTCTTGAATAAAGCCTGCTACATCACTGCCCTAACATTGCTTCCCTGTCCCAGCCCTGCTACATCACTGTCCTAACCCTGCTCCCCTGTCTTAGCCCTACTACATCACTGCTGTAACCCTACTTCCCTGTCACAGCTCTGCTACATCGCAGCCTTAACCCTGCTCCCCTTTCTCAGCCATGCTACATCACTGCCATAACCCTGCTCCCCTACCCTAACCCTGCTACTTCACTGCCCAAACCCTGCTTCCTTGTCCCAGCCAAGCAACATCACTGCCATGACCCTCCTCCTCTGTCACAACCCTATTACATTACTGCCCTAACTGTCCTCCCCTGTCCCATCACTGCTACATCTCTGCCCTAACCCTGCTTCCCTGTCCCAACCCTGCTACATCATTGTCCTAACCCTGCTCCCTTTCCCACTCCTGCTACATTACTGTCCTATCCCTGCTTCCCTGTTTCATTCCCGCTACATCTCTGCCCTAACCCTGCTCCCCTGTCCCATCCCTGCTACATCACTGCTCTATCCTCGCTGCCCTATCCCAGCCCTGCTACATCACTGCCCTTGCCCTTCTCCCCTGTCCCAGCTATGCTACATCACTGCCCTAACCGTGTTCACCTGTACCAGTCCTGCTACGTCACTGCCCTAACCCTGCTACATTACTGCGCTAACCCTGCTTCTCTGTATAAACCCTGCTACATCACTTCCCTAACCCTGCTCCCCTCTCCTAGCCCAGTTACGTCACTGCCCTAACCAAGCTTCCCTATCCCAGCCCTTCTACATCACTGTCCTAACTCTGCTCCCATGTCCCAAACCTGCTACATCACTACCCTAACCCTGCTCCCGTGTCCCACTCCTGCTACATCCCTGTCCCAGCTCTGCTACATCATTGCCCCAGCCCTGTTACATCACTGCCCTAACCCTGCTCCCCTGCCCCAGCCCTGCTACATCACTGCCCTAACCCTGCTCCCCTGTCCCAGCCCTGCTTCATCACTGCCCTATCCGTGCTTCCGTGTCCCAACCCTGCAACATCACTGCCCTAACCCTGCTCCCCTGTCCCATCCCTGCTTCATCACTGCCCTACCCGTGCTTCCATGTCCCAACCCTGATACATCATTGTCCTAGCCCTGCTCCCCTGTCCCAGCCCTGTTACATCACTGCCCTAACCCTGCTTCCCTGTTCCAGCTCTGCTACATCACTGCCATATCCCTACTTCCCTGTCCCAGCCCTCCTACATCACTGCCCTAAATATGCTCCCATGTCCCAGCCCTGCTACATCACTGCAGTAACCCTGCTCCCCTGTCCCATCCCAGCTACATTACTGCCCTAACCCTGCTTCCCTGTCCCAGCCCTGCTACATCACTGCCCTAACCCTGCTTCCCTGTCACAGCCCTGCAATGTCACTACCATATCCCTGCTCCCCTGTCCCAGCCCTACTACATCACTGCCCTAACCCTGCTCCCCTTTCCCAGCCTTTCTACATCACTGCCCTAACCCTGCTTCCCTGTCCCACTCCTGCTACATCACTGCCCTAACCTTGTTCCCCTGCCCCAGCCCTGCTACATCACTACCCTGACCGTGCTACCCTGTCCCAGCCCTGTTACATCACTGCCCTAACCCTGCTTCCCTATCCCAGCTCTACTACATCACTGCCTTAACCCTGCTCCCCTGTCCCAGCCCTGCTACGTCACTGCTCTAACCCCGCTCCCGTATCCAAGCCCTGCGACATCACTGCCCTAACCCTGCTTCCCTGTCCTAGCTCAGCTACATCACTGCCCTAACCTTGCTCCTCTGGTCCAGCCTTGCTACATCACTGCCCTAACCATACTTCCCTGTCCCAATTTTGCTATATCACTGTCCTAACCCTGCTTCCCTGTCCCAGCCTTGCTACATCACTGCCATTATCCTGCTCCTCTGTCCCAGCCCTGCGACATCGCTGCCCTAACCCTCCTCCCCTGCCCCAGTCCTGCTACATTACTGCCCTTTCACTGCTCCCATGTCCCAGCCCTACTACATTACTGCCCTAACCCTCCTCCCCTGCCCCAGTCCTGCTACATCACTGCTCCCCTGTCCCAATCCTTCTGCATCACTGCGCTAACCCTGCTCCCGTGTCCAAGCCCTGCTACATCACTGCCCTAACCCTCCTCCCCTGCCCCAGTCCTGCTACATTACTGCCATATTACTGCTCCTCTGTCCCAGCCCTGCTACATCACTGCCCTAACCCTGTACTCCTGTCCTAGCCCTGCTACATCACTGCCTTAACCCTGTACTCCTGTCCTAGCCCTGCTACATCACTGCCCTAACCCTGTACTCCTGTCCTAGCCCTGCTACATTACCACCTTAACCGTCATTCCCTGTCCCAGCCCTTCTACATCACTGCCCTAACCGTCATTCCCTTCCCCAACCCTGCTACTTCACTGCCCTAACCGTCATTCCCTTCCCCAACCCTGCTACTTAACTGCCCTAAACCTGCTCCCCTTTCCGAGCCCTGCTACATCACTGCTCTGACCCTACTTTTCTGTCCCAGCCCTGCTACATCACTGCCCTAACCCTGCCCCTCTGCCCCAGCCCTGCTACATCACGGCCCTAACCCTGCTCCCCTTTCCCAGCCCTGCTACATCACTGCCCTAACCCTGCTCCTCTGTCCCAGCCCTGTTACATAAGTGCCCTAACCCTGCTCCTCAGTCCCAGCCCTGCTACATCACTGCCCTAACCCTCCTCCCCTGCCCTAGTCCTGCTATGTTACTGCCTTATCACTGCTCCCCTGTCCCTGTCCTTCTACATCACTGCCCTAATCCTCCTACCCTGTCCCAGGCCTGCTACATCTCTGCCCTAACCGTCCTCCCCTGCCCCATCTCTACTACATCACTGCCCTAACACTGCTCCTCTGTCCCACTCCTGCTACATCACTGCGCTAGCCCTTCTTCCCTTTTCCTAGCCCTGTACATCACTGCCCTAACCTTCCTCCCCTGTCCCAGTCCTGCTACATTACTGCCCTATCACTGCTCTGTCCCAACCCTGCTACATCGCTGCCTTAACCATGTTTCCCTGTCCCATCCCTGCTACATCACTGCCATAACCGTCATTCCCTGTCCCAGCCCTTCTATATCACTGCCCATACCCTACTCCCCTGTCCCAGCCCTACTACATCACTGCCCTAACCCTACCTCCCTATCCAAGAGCTGCTACATCACTTCCCTAACCCTGCTCCCCTGTCTCAGTCCTGCTACATCACTGCCCTATCCCTGCTTCCCTGTTCCAGTTCTGCTACTTCACTGCCCTAAACCTGCTCCTCTGTCCCAACCCTGCTACATTACTGCCCTACCATTGCTCCTCTGTCCCAGTCCTGCTTCATCACTGCCTTAACCCTGTGCCCGTGTCCTAGCCCTGCTACATCACTGCCCGAACCCTGCTTTCCTGTCCCAACTCTGCTACATCACTGTCCTGTCCCTGCTTCCCTGTCCCAGTCCTGCTACATCACTGCCTTAATCCTGCTTCCCTGTCCCACGCCTTCAACATCACTGCCCTATCCCTGCTTCCCTGTCCCAGTCCTGCTACTTCACTGCCCTAACCTTGCTCCCCTGCCCCAGCCCTGCTACATCACTGCCCTGACCGTGCTCCCCTGTCCCAGCCCTGCTATATCACTGCCCTAACCCTGATTCCCCTCTCCCACTCCTGCTGCATCACTGCCCTAACCCTTCTCCCTTGCCCCAACCCTGCTACATCACTGCCCTAACCGTGCTCCCCTGTCCCAGCCCTGCTATATCACTGCCCTGATCCTGCTTCCCTGTCCCAGCCCGCTACATCTCTGCCCTAACCATCCTCTCCAGCCCCATCCCTGCTACATCACTGCCCTAACCCTGCTCCTCTGTCACACTCCTGCTACATCACAGCCCTAACCCTCCTCCCCACCCCCAGTCCTGGTACAATACTACCCTATCACTGCTCCTCTGTCCCAGCCCTGCTACATCACTGCCCTAACTTTATTCCCCTTTCCCAGCCCTGCTACATCACTGCCATAACAGTCATTCCCTGCCTGTCCAAGCCCTTCTACATCTCTGCCCTTACCTTGCTCCCCTCTCCCAGCCCTGCTACATCACTGCCCTAACCCTGCTCCCCTAACCCAGAGCTGCTACATCACTGCCCTAACCCAGCTCCCCTGTCCCAGTTCTGCTACATCACTGCCCCAACCGTGCTTCCCTGTCCCAGCTCAGCTACATCACTGCCCTAACCCTGTTTCCCTGTCCCAGCCCTGCTACATCACTGCCCTAACCCTGCTCCCCTAACCCAGAGCTCCTACATCACTGCCCTAACCCTGCTCCCCTGTCCCAGTCCTGCTACACCACTGCCCCAACCCTGCTTCCCTATCCCAGCCCTGCTACATCACTGCCCTAACCCTACTTCCCTCCTGTCCCTGCCCTGCAACATCACTGCCCTATCCCTGCTCCCCTGTCCCAGCCCTACTACATCACTGCCCTAACCCTGCTCCTCTTTCCCAGCCCTGCTACATCACTGCCCTAACCCTGCTCCCCTGCCCCAGCCCTGCTACATCACTGCCCTGACTGTGCTCACCTGTCCCAGCCCTGCTACATCACTGCCCTAACCCTGTTTCCCTGTCCCAGCTCTGCTACATCACTGCCCTAACCCTGCTCCCCTGTCCCAACCCTGCTACATCACTGCCCTAACCCTTCTCCCCTATCCCAGCTCTGCGACATCACTGCCCTGACCATACTTCCCTGTCGCAGCCCTGCTACATCACTGTCCTAACCCTGCTTCCCTGTCCTATCTCTGCTACATCACTGCCTTAACCCTGCTCCCTTGTCCCAGCCCTGCTACATCACTGCCCAAACCCTGCTTCCCTGTCCCAATTCTGCTACATCACTGCCATTAGCCTGCTCCTCTGTCCCAGCCCTTCTACATCACTGCTCTAACCCTCCTCCCCTGCCTCAGTCCTGCTACATTACTACCCTATCAAGGCTCCTCTGTCCCGGCCCTGCTATATCATTGCCTTAACCCTCCTCCCCTGTCTCAGCCCTGCTACATCACCGCCCTAAGCGTCATTCCCTGTCCCAGCCCTTTTTCATCACTGCCCTAACCCTGCTCCCTTGTCCCAGCCATGATACATCACTGCCCTAACCGTCATTCCCTTTCCCAACCCTACTACTTCACTGCCCTAACCCTGCTTCCCTTTGCCAGACCTGCAACATCACTGCCCTAACCCTGCTCCCCTGTCCCAGCCCTGCTATATCACTGCCCTGACCGTGCTTCCCTGTCCCAGCCCTGCTACATCACTGCCTGAACCCTGCTTCCCTATTCCAGTTCTGCTGCATCACTGCCCTAACCCTGCTCCCCTTTCCCAGCCCTGCTACATCACTGCCCTGACCTTGCTCCCCTGTCCCAGCCCTCCTACATCACTGTCCTCACCCTGCTTCCCTTCCTAGCTCTGCTACATCACTGCTGTAACTTTGCTCCCCTGTCCCAGCCCTGCTACATCACTGCCCTAACCCTGCTTCCCTTCTCAATTCTGCTACATCACTGCCCTAACCCTGCTTCCCTGTCCCAGCCCTGCTACATCACTGCCATTACCCTGCTCTTCTGTACTAGCCCTACTACTTCACTGCCCTAACCCTCCTCCCCTGCCCCAGTCCTGCTACATTACTGCCCTATCACTGCTCCCCTGTCCCTGCCCTTCTACATCACTGCCCTAATCCTGCTTCCTTGTCCCAGCCCTGCTAAGTCTCAGCCCTAACGATCCTCCTCTGCCCCATCCCTGTCTCAATTCTGCTACATAACTACCCTAACCCTGCTTCCCTGTCCCACTCGTACTACATCACTGCACTAACCCTGCTCCCATGTCCAAGCCCTGTTACATCACTGCCCTAACCTTCCTCCCCTGTGCCAGTCCTGCTACATTACTGCCCTATCACTGCTCCTCTGTCCCATCCCTGCTATATCACTGCCCTAACCCTCCTTTCCTGCCCTAGCCCTGCTACATCACCACCATAACCGTAATTCCCTCTCCCAACCCTTCTACATCACTGCCCTAACCGTCATTCCCTTCCCCAACCCTACTACTTCACTGCCCTAACCCTGCTCCCCTTTGCTAGCCCTCCTACATCACTGCCCTAACCCTGCTCCTCTGTCCCAGCCCTACTACATCACTGCCCTAACCCTGCTCCCCTTTTCCAGCCCTGCTACATCACTGCCCTGACCTTGCTCCCCTGTCCCAGCCCTGCTACATCACTGTCTTAACCCTGCTTCCCTGTCACAGCCCTGCTGTATCACTGCCCTAACCCTGCTTCCCTCTCCCAGCCCTGCAACATCACTGCCCTATCCCTGCTCCCCTGTCCCAGCCGTACTACATCACTGCCCTAACCCTGCTCCTCTGTTCCAACCCTGCTACATCACTGCCCTAACCCTGCTCCCCTTTCCCAGCCCTGCTACATCACTGCTGTAACCCTGCTTCTCTGTCCCAGACCTGTTACATGACTGCCCTAAACATGCTCCTCTGTCCCAGCCCTACTACATCACTGCACAAACACTGCTTCCCTGTCCCAGCCCTGCTACATCTCTGCCCTAACCCTGCTCCCCTGTCCCACTCCTGCTACATCACTGCACTAACCCTGCTTCCCATGTCCCAGCCCTGCTACATCACTGCCCTAACTCTCCTCCCCTGCCCCAGTCCTGCTACATTACTGCCCTATCACTGCTCCTCTGTCCCAGCCCTGCTACATCACTGCCCTAACCTTCTTCCCCTGTCCTAGCCACGCTATATCACTGCCCTAATCGTCATTCCCTGTCCCAGCCCTTCTACATCACTGCCCTTACCCTCCTCTCCTGTCGCAGCCCTACTACATCACTGCCCTAACCCTGCTCTCATGTCCTATTCCTGCTACGTTACTGCCCTAACCCTGCTCCCCTATCCCATCCCTGCTCCATTACTGCCCTAATCCTACCCCCCTGTCTCAGCTCTACTACATCACTGCCCTAACCCTGCTCCCCTGTCCCATTTCTGCAACATCACTGCCCAAACCCTGCTTCCCTGTCCCAGCTCTGCTATATCACTGCCCTAACCCTGCTCTCCTGTCCCATTTCTGCTACATCACTGCCCTAACCCTGCTCCCCTGTCCCAGCTCTGCTACATCATTGCCCTAACCCTGCTTCCTTGTCCCATTCGTGCTATATCACTGCCCTAATCCTGCTCCCCTGTCCCAGCTCTGTCACATCCCTTCCTTGCTCCAGAGCCTGCACCTCACCACCAGGCTTATATCTTTCCCTTTTCTGTCAGCTGATCCCATCCTGCCTCACCTCCAATTTTCCTCCTGCTTTGCATTTGTTTTACCTTTCTTTTCTCTTTCTCTGATCTCTCTCACATTTCCCTTCCCTTGTCCTCTCTCGGCTTCTCCCAGCCTCCAGTTGTCCCTCCCATTTTTCTCAGCTCTTCTCATCTCCTAACTTTTTGCCTCCTCACTCTCTCCTCTATGTCCTGTTTGCTCCCATCTCTTTTTTTCCACTATCTACATTTATATCTCTTCTGTTTGAGCTTATTTTCCATTCTTTTTGTTGTATAATAGGAATTTTTTTATTTCAATTAGTAAGGCAAGGAAAGGTACCATTGTTACCCTTGTTGTACTAAAAACATATAGACATGAAAGCTCCGCCATCCTCATCCACAGGTACTTTGCTATACGAGCAGTTGACTCCTCCAACAACACAGGCCGCATCTCAAACATTGTCTCAGCCTTTGTGCCAGACCCAGTCACCATTCTGCCACCTACAGTGCCCATTAATGACTCACCCTCCAATGTACAAACTGTCATTATGTCCACTATCACTTCAGTAAGCCCTTATGATTCTCAGACTAGAGCAAATGCCACTAACAGGGATTACTCAAATAATTCTATAGGTGATTGGCGAGTTTGGGTGGCTGTGGGTGGTGGGGTAGGTAGTGTAGTAGTTTTGGTACTCATGTGCATATGCTGCTGTAAAAGAAGCCAAAATAATGAAGATAAGGACCCTGACCGTCCTGTGTACAAGATCTATGTCAACAATGCATACATACAGGAGGATGATGGTGAAATCAAGATGGTCAGCAATGGCAGACTAGTAGATGACAAGGAACCCAGCCAGGTGAGAAGGAAGCAACATGACTTTTCTGTTTCTAAATCCAAAATACATATAAAGAGCAGTACATCAGCTTCTGATTTTTTTATTCTCTAAATAAGTAACATCTTTATCCACTACAATATTTTCAACTATCAGGTAGAGTTGCCAAAGCTTTTACATAAAATTGGTTTCTCTCACTGTTTTTGTTTCCATATATTACAGAGAGACGTGTCATTTTTGCTACATTTTCACATTTTGATTTATTTTCATTTTTCCAGCGGTTTTGCGAAGATGCATATTACCTGATATTAAAAGGTTAAAAGCTAGTGGTATTGAGTGTAATGAAGATGACCTATTTCTTGAACCATTCAGATCAAATGCATCTTCACAAAGACTAGTGGTGTCAAGGATGTTGTTAAAGTCAGGAAGTATGAAGATGAGGGGGCAGTGAAGATGGTCTTTGATTTAATCCATGAGTCAGGACAAACCCTAGTGGTGCCAAGGGTGTAGTAAAGATGCCATTGGTGTTGAGGGTGTAGTGAGGATGACCATTGAACTATATTATATAGGTTAGGTTAAAGACTATTTGTGTCAAAGGTGCAGTAAAGATGAGGGTAGAGAAAAGATAAGGGTAGAGAGAAGATGAGAGAGAAGAGAGCCTTTGACTTCAACTGTACATATAACAAGTGGCAACATGAATGGAGACATAGTGGATTAGCTTGCAAATATTGGCATTTCAAGTGTTGAAGCTTTTCTCCTGAACCCACTCTTTCATCTAGATATCTCAGTCTTAATTGGCATATTCCATATCTTTTTTCTCAATTTCATATAAAGTCTGTCACATCCATCTGTTCCACATGCCAATCTTAGATATGCATCATGTTTTGTCATTTCTGTTCTCTGTACTAGTATCGTCCTTCTTTTCTGTTTTTTTACCTCCAGGAAGAGCCCTATGAACAAAAAATGCTCCCATGATAGTAAAAATACTCTTTTACTTATCAGAATTAGGTGCATCAACCAGGATTTTGCCCTCTTCAACCACCACAATATCTATGAGGCCAGACTGTTCTCTACAGAACCTCAGTAAAGTTTTGGTTGCTTGTGGTGTGCAGGATCTTAATTCATATTGTTTACCAAGTGTGGCAGATTGCAAACTATTACTTAGGATTGGAATTTCATTGAAGTTTTGGTTGAATTCAGCATGCAGGAACTTAGTTTTTTGTGTTACCCAAGTTCAATAGATTATTGAATAAACTGCAGTGGAATCTTATCTTTCATTCTGTAATCAAATGTAGTGTGTGTTTAGTATGCTTTGGCTGTTGTAAAGCCTTGGCTTTTATTAAGCAATGGTATAATGCAACCTTGGTCAAGAAATTGTAGGATTTTCATACAGATCTCTATTTTTAGCTGAAAGTCCATAGACATGCAAATCCTATTGAACCCAATCTGAAAATTCATTTCCATTGTGGACTTGAAGTTAGTGAGAATCTTGAGATAAAACTTCTGTTTTCCCTTTAGGTGGAAAACCCTGGCTACTAAGTGGGAGTAAGTTGTTTGGAATCATTGTGCAGAGGTGGCTTAAGATACTTTAGTATTAGTAACACAATTTTCACCCTCTGTGGTGTAAGGTTAAGAATTTTCCATGGTGTGAATATTGTTAAGTATGGAGAGCATTGTCTGTGATAAGGCTATTTTGCCTTCAGTTAGCCAGATTCATCTGTATGGCCTTTTGTGTCTAGTGTGCTTTAACTGACACCTTTTTTTACAACCTTTCATATTCTTCTACCTCCTGGAAACAGGAATTCTTTTTGGTGATTTTTAGTTCTCTTTAGTGTTTATGGGATATTTTTTTTTCTTTTCATTGCATATAAGCTTTTATAACAGGTAGCATTTAGTTAGTGATAGCAGTTACTTTTCCCCTTCTTTGTGGTTCCAACAGCACTTGGAAAGATGGCCACATCTACCAACAGGATCACAGGTAATGTTTGAGATGAGGGAAGGACAATTGAGTTCAGTGTCTTCATTGTGGACACAGGGAGTCATAAAATATACGGGATTAGTATTTGTAATGTAAGAGAGACAGATGGTGCCCAGAACACAGATGAGATGTACATGCATGGTCAGTGTAGTTTTCTTATTGGTGTATAAGGTTATGTATGTTGGAGTTGAGTTTATCCCTTAACAGTGCAGCTCCAAAGAATTTATCCTTTACCATGGGAAAAAAAATCTAAAAATTGTTTCTCCTTTCAGAGTATGTTTTAATATACATTACTGAAGAAAACACCCAAAAAGTAGTATACTTTCTTGTATGTGAGTGTGTTAAGGGGATGGGAAGGGCCTGGGTTGGCAGCATAGATACTCCTTATCCCTGTAAGCATACAATAATAATGTATTTTCTTGGCATGCTTTCATTCTACATACTGTACACTTAATGGTATTATACATATTTTTTTCACACTGTACATACATATCCTTTACATATTATACATATTTTTAAATGCATGTATTATGTATTTACAAATTTAAAGTGGCATAACTTTAGTAAAATCAATAAATGAACAAACAACCATATTTTCATCAAAACCATGAAAACTAACTCTATAGAAATAGCTTAAAACTACTATAGTAGTAGGCATGTAAATCTTGTCTGTAAAGATGACATATGTACACTCACTACATGAGGGTCTGTGTATGACTAAGATGCTTGATAGCATCAAATAAATTCCCTTTAGACATTCCCTAGGGGAAAGCAATTCAAATAATAGACAAAAATTTAATATATCCATCAATGTGCACTGCATTTTATGGGTTAAGGCTGGGTTGGGAGGTTGTTAGCTGAATCTGTTTAGTCATTACTGCACTATATGTTTTCATTGTTGTGTATATTTAGGGGATGGGGGATATGTGAACTAAGGTTGCTGGTAAGCTTTCTTTTTCTGTTTTGGTAGGAGGCTGATTATGGGGTAGTTTAGGTGGAGAGGGACCAGTGATGTGGCAAAGAATTAAGCGATGAGCATATTGAAGTGAGATTGATTTGGAAATATTATTTTTCACTCTGCAGATGTTAAATGGCTATAGTTGCTAGGCAGCCAGTGATTGTGCTGAATACCATGTTTTGGGAGGTTTGCAGTTTTGTTTTGTTTGCTTTTAACAGTGTGAATGGCCAGAAATAAGATGCAAAATTTATTGGGGGAACCTGATGATTTGTTTCCAGTGGATTCTAAGGGATTCTTTATGTTGTCCAAAATCAATGCTGGTAAGTGCTCTGAGGGCCCTAGTTTGTTTATAGATTTTGTGTTAATGTTTTTCGTAAGGAAAGTAAATGTCTTGTAAGTTGTATGTGATGCCTAGTGGCTGAAATGTTTTTGGTAAGGAAAGTAAATGTCTTGTAAGTTGTATGTGATGCCTAGTATGGCTGAAATTCTATTGAGTGAAATGTCTTGTGAGTCATATATGATACCCAGCATGGCTGAAGTTTTATTGTGTAAAATGTCTTTTGAATCGTATGTGATACCCAGTACGGCTAAAGTTCTGTTGTGTGAAATGTCTTACAAGTCATATGTGATACCCAGCATGGATGATATTCTATATGCAGTATGGTTGAAGTTCTGTTGTGTGAAATTTCTTATGAGATGTATGTGATACCCAGTGTAGATGAAGTTCTGTTATGTGAAATGTTTTGCGAGTCATATGTGATACCCAGCATGGCTGGAGTTCTTTTGTGTGAAATATGTTGTGACTCATGTGTGATACCCAGTATGGCTAAGGTTCTATTATGTGAAATGTCTTGTGAGTCATATGTGATACTCAGTATGGCTGAAGTTCTGTTGTGTAAAATGTCTTGTGAGTTGGAAGTGATACCCAGCATGGATGAAGTTCTGTTGTATGAAATTTTATGTGAGTCATATGTGATAGCCATTGTGGCTGAAATTCCATTGTGTGAAAATCTACTTTTGCATTTAAATCGTTTATCAATAATACACAACTTATTGTATCAAAACTACTGACACACTCACTCAGCTGCTTCCAAAACACTTACATCACATCATCTTTCTTCTCATAAAAAGGTGCATAAGCACTAATAATCACCCGTATCAGGCAGTCCACTTTCATTTATACCCACAAAAGCCTAGAATAGTTCCTGCCACCTACAATGCCTACTATAGAATAGTTCCTGCCACCTACAACCCCTATTATAGAATAGTTCCTGCCACCTAAAACCCCTGAGCTCACTTCCTTACAATCTCTCTCAAACTCCAATAACTCCTGCTTCAACAGTAATGACACCTCCTCCTCAGCTCTTGCCCTCTTACTAACACCTGACTTTACCCCAAAGACATTCCCAAACCATTCTTCCCCTTTACCCTTAAGCTTTGTATCACTCAGAACAAGAACATCCAGGTTCCCTTCCTCAAACATACTACCTATCTCTCCTTTCTTTACATCTTGGTTACATCTACACTCATGACACCCCCAGCCTGAGCCTTGAGAAGGATGAGCACTTTCTGCTTGGCTCTTGCAGTTCTATCTTTTAGGAAATGAAAAACAAGTGGGGGTTGGGTTCCAGCCTCCCTCCCCCACTCCTGTCCCTCTTATTTATCTTCTAAGCCAACCTAGCCCAACCCAACCTAAAACCTTACAACATAAAACAACCCAACCTACTCTAACCATACCCAATCTTAACTAAACGTTAGATTTGATATTATTAGAACATAGATTAGATAAGTTCAGTTTAGATTAAGCTACCATGAATCAAATTATACTACAGAAATTAGATTAGGTTGGATTTGGTTACATTCACTTAGGTTAGTTAGTTTAGATTAGATTGGATTGGATGAAATTAGACAGGTGAAAATAGATATGATTTGAGGTGGTGATGTTAGGTTTGGTAAGGTTGTCACATCTGCTTCACTGTCCTCACCAGAGTCGCTAATTTTATCAGATTCTGAGGTATCAGTATTTTCATTATCAGTTTGTTGATCATCTTCATAAAGAGTACAATCATATTAAGGACTGGTGATTGGGAATACCTGGTTTAAAAAGAGGGATATGCATAAGTATATGAGAATGAGTAGAAAGATGGTATCTAACATTACTGGATAAAATACTAATTGACAGGCATGCAAAAGAGAGTGCTCTGGGCCTGAACATGCAAGAGGCTGAAAGATGAGCATGGGATAGAGTGAATTAGAGCAATATGGCATACAGGGATTGATGTGCTGTCAGTGGACTGAGCTGGGGCATATGAAGCAGCCACAGGAAGGAGAGAAAGGTCTGTGGAGCCTTGTTGTGGATAGGGGTCTGTGGTTTCAGTGCATTACATATGGCAACAAGATAATGGATGTGAGCAAATGAGGCCTTTTCTTCATCTGTTCCTGGTGCTACCTCACTAATGCCATTTCCCCCATTAGCGAGGTAGAGCAGTTATGGATGAAGAAAGGTCTCTTTGGCTCACATCCATTCTCTAACTGTCACATGTAATACACCAAAACCTCAGCTCCCTATCCCCAACCAGGCCCCACAGACCTCTCCTTAGTTCCCTCAGCTGCTTCATACACCTTGATTCAGTCCATTAACAGCACATCACCCCCTGTATACCACATCCCTCCAGTTCACTTTATCCTGTGTATATTTTTCACCCTCATACATGCTCAGGCCCCAAGCACTAAAAACCTTTTTCACTCCAACCTTCCTTCCTTCTATCTGGTACCTCCTCTTCTTGTTCCCTCCACTTTTGACACATTTACCCTTTTTGTTAACCTCTCCTCACTCCTCTCTATATGTCCAAACCATATCAGCACACCCTATTCAGGTCTCCCAACCACACTTCTTTTATAACTGCACCTCTCTGATTCTATTATTACTTTCATGATCAAAACACCTCACACCAAATTGTCCTCAAACATTTCATTTTCAATACATCCATACTCCATTCTCATATCCTCATATGAAGCCCATGCCTTCTTACAATTCAGACTACTATACTTTCAAACATATTCATTTTCACCCTCCCAGATAACTACCTCTCCTGCAACACATTCCTCAGTGCTCCCAGAAACTTCGCCCACTCACCCACCCTGCAACTCACCTCCACATCCTTGATTCCATTTGCTACCATGTCCACTCCCATGGATCTAAAACTTTTCTCTTCCTCCAAATTTTCTCGAGTCAAACTCGCTTTCCAAATAACTTGTCCTTCAACCCTGATAAACCTAATAACCTTGCCATTGTTCACATTAATCTCATATTCTTCCTTTCACACATTTTCCCAAATTCAGACACCAACTTCTGCAGTTTCTCACTTGAATCTGCCACCAGCACTGTGTCATCAGTAAATAACAATCACTTCCCAGGCCCCCACATCCCCTACAGACGGCATACTCGCCCCTCTCTCTTAGACCCTTGCATTTACCTCTCTTACCACACCATCCATAAACAAATTAAACAGCCATGGTGACATCACACACCCCCGCCGCAAACTAACCTTCATCTGGAACCATTCACCCCCTTTCTACATACTTATACACATGCCTTACACTCTTGTAAAATACTTCTCACCAGCAGCTTTCCTCCCACACCATTTGTTTGCAAGACCTTATACAAGGTACCTCTTTCAACCCTCTCATATTTTTTCTCCATATCCATAAATGCCACATACAAATTCATCTGTTTCTCTAAATATTTCTCACACACATTTTTTTAAAGCAAACACCTGATCCACACATCCTCTGCCTCTTCTGAAACCACAATGCTCCTCCCCAATCTGGTGCTCTGTATATGCCTTCACCCTCTCAATCAATAGCCTCCCATACAACTTACCTGATGCACTCAACAAACTTATTGCTCTGTAGTTTGAACAGTCACCTTTATCCCCTTAGCCTTTATACGATGGCATTATACATTCATTCTGCCAGTCCTCAGGTACCTCACTATGATCTGTAAATGAACTGAAAATCCTAACTAACCAATCAACAACACAGTCACCCACTTTCTTAATAAATTCAACCACAGTACCATCCACACCAGCTGCTGTGTCACATTTCATCATATGTAAGGCTATCAGCACCTCTTTTCACCAAACCACTCTTCATGACTCCCTCACTTCGCATACCTCCCAGACCCAAACACCCTACATCTGCCACCCAATCATCAGACACATTTAAAAGTCCTTCAAAATACTCCATCTCCTCCTAATTTCATCACTACCTATCACTACTTCCCCATATGCCCCCTTCACTGAGATTTCCATTTCTCATATATTCTCTTTGTCAACTCCTGCACCTTCCACTCTTGACCTCCTGCCACTTTCTTTTGTACATCTAATCATTTGCACTCCTTCCTGTAAGTTCTACCCCCCCCCCCTCTCTCTCTCTCTCTTTTTTTTTTTAAGCAACTTCACTTCATCCCACACTTACTACATTTTCTCGCTCATGCCAGTTCTTCTTCCTTAACTACCTCCCATGCCTAATCCAATTTACTTTCACCTTTTGCCATTCTGCACTCAGTCTCTCACGGTAGTTCGTTACTCACATCTCATCCAAGTTCACTTACTTTCACCACCCTCTTCTCACCCGCATTGTTTCCTTTTTTCTGTAAACCTCTTCAAATCTTCACCCTCACCTCCAACAGGAATTGATGAAACATGTTTATTTACTATTTCTCATGTTAGAGAGGTAGCACAGAAATGTGGGCTCCTTTGGAATAAAGAAGTTCTATGATAAAACTGTACTCTCAGATGTTATAAAGCCTTGCCAAAGCTCTCAGATGTTATAAAGTCTTGCCAAAGCTGAGTTTTTTCTTTTACTATGACTCTAGCAGGTAGAGCCCAGTACCTTTGCTTTACTCAGGGCTAGAATATTCAGGTTCCTTTCCTCAACATAATTATTACCCATCTTGCCTTTCTTCTCATCTTGGTTATATCCAGACACATTCTGACATACTAGCCTAAGCCTTTGAGGAGAGTGAGGATATTGTATATAAATAGTAGTGTTACTAGATTCTGCCTGCTCAAATTTACACTGCTAGTGAAAAAGTCACCTTTGGTGAAGCTGTATCGTTGGGAATACAGTCTCCTTAAAACGTTCTCACTCCAAGGGATTCCATCATTCACCTGCCAATAAAATGGCATAGCCACAGAGCTGCAAGAGCTCATGCAAAAGGTATCCTAGATTAATTATAAATATATATACAATGTATTTTTGCATCTTCATTTTCCAGTACGAATGATTGTGATGTTTGAACTCTCAATTTTATGCAGGTGCAAGAATGGGTCAACTCACTATCTAAGTTTGGCACATCCGATGTCTTTGGAGGTGAACATGGAGAGCCATCTGTTGCCCCTACAGATACCCCTCTTGTGGAGTGTCGTCCTAGGGCTTCAATCAAATATGCAAGCCCTGTTCGTTTTGGGGTCCTAACTAATGGGTCCATTATGCGGGAGGCTTGTGCATCTTCGTCTTCCACATCATCTAAACCTTCTGACGACCCAAGTAATGAAGATACAAAATATCGTGACTTATCAGAAACTACCAGCAACTCAACAACTGATGGGGGAGCCTCAGCAACCTCTACTGCCACGACAGACACTGCACCACCACAAGATGGTACACAAACAATACCTGCAAATGTTAAACCAAGTAATAGTAACCTTTCATCCCTACAAACTCCTTCAAAACTTCTGCAGCATCCACTGGGAATTCCAGGATCAACAGTCATATCAGTATATTCAGATGCTTCCCATAACAACGGTTACAGCAGTGATGAAGAAGGAGGGTTTAGACCTCGAACATTAACAGGGCCTGGACCTCGCAGGTATCTCCCAACACATTTCTCATCATTTCGTTATTTACCACCACCACCTGAATACAGGTCAGCTGTGGGTGATGGTGGTGGCATTGGCCCTGTTGACTATCCCCTGTGTCACACCATCGCTCGAGCAAATGCAACACTCCCACATGGTACAGTTCGAAGTGTAAAGAAACGGCGGCATATATCATTTGTGTAGATGACTGCAACCTGTAATTAATAATGTCATAGTTTCACAGGAAACTTTTGAGTACTGGTATAATCAGTTTTTACTATGATCATTTAATATCATATTCACAGCTGTTTGTAGTGAGGTCTTCTTTGGGCTAAATGACATTTTTCCATATTGAAAAAAGTGCCACCTGTTTAAATGTGGTAAGACGATGATGCATTTCATATGGAGAACCTGTTAACATTTTGTTTTTTAGAATCTTTTTATTTGATAGTGAAAATCTGAAAGGCATAACTGTCTATCTACCTATGATGCCCGTTCCCTTCGGGAACCCTCATCAAGGGGGTGGCATTGGTCCATACCTGCCTCCTTAACTTACCCTTTTCCATGGATTCTTATGTCATTTCTCTCCATCCAGTAATCTTCTCTGTTTCCCCACATCAAAGGTGGTCTTCCTCTCACACCAACCCCTTTAAGTGTACTATCATAGGCTCTCCTTGTCAACTCCCTGTCTTGCACTCTTTCCACATGCCCAAATGACCTCAAAGTATTATGTTTCACCCACTCTAACACTCCACAATTCATACCCTTTGCATTCTCATACACTCCTCTCATTTCCTTCATTCCATCTAGTCACACCACATATTCCTCTCAAATAGCTCATTTCCACAGCCTGAATTCTTGACCTCTGTGACTCTTTCCATGTATATGTTTCTGCTGCATATATCAGGGTTGGGAGGACTATGCTGACCCTTTATCCTCTCTTCACTTTCTTACTTTCACCTCTACCTTTTATTATTCTATTAAGGGACAACAAACAACTCTTCTACCCTTATTTCTCCTTCCATATCACCAAACTTACTCAAGACAGCTCCTAAATACTTAAATTCACCTCTGCCAGCCTTTCTCCCTGAAATCCAAAACACAGTTTAATACACTTTCTTCTTTCACTCTCTAGGGTTTTGAAAAAAATTTAGTTTCAATCTGTTTTACTTGCATTTGCCTTCAATTGCCTATGCTTACACACATCATAAAAGACACATAACTTTCTGCATCTCCTCTTCACTCTCCGCAAACAGCACAGTATCACCCTTGAACAGGTCTATCACTAACCATCATACTGCATCACCACACTCCATCTCTGCACTTCCTTCCCCTTGTGTTGCTTTCATCTTTCTTATAACTCCATCCATATATATATATTAAAAAGCCATGGTTATATCACCCATCCCTACCTCTCACCCACATGTACACAGAAACTTTCACTCAACTCTCCATTCACTCTTACTCGTGCATTTGTTCCGCTACAGAAGGCTTTCGCACCATCTAACAATTGACCCCCCTATCCCATATATTCTTTACACATCCCCTACGGCATTCCCCTCGATTCTGTCATACACTTTCGCCAGATCCATGAAAGCTGCATACAACTTCTTACCTTTTGCTTAATAGTTTTCCACAGTCATCTTCACCACAAAAATCTGAACCACACATCCCATACCTTTCCTAAAACCCCCTTGCTCCTCACTTATATTGCATTCAGTCACTTACATAACTCTATCAATCAACATTCTTGCATACAAATTTTCCTGATATACTTAACAGACATTCCCTCATAATTGCTACATACATCCTTAGCACCTTTTCCTTTGAAGGAATGATAATAGCTTTCACCCAATACTAAGGCATAACCTGTTTCCATGCTAAATTACATAACAGATGCATCCACTCTATCAGACTTTCTTCCCCATAGTTCAGGATTTCAGCCATAATCCCATCCACTCCAGGTGCCTTTACTACATTCAGCCTCATTATTGCCTATCTTACCTCATTTTTTGCCATAGGCCCTTGCATCTGTATCCTTTTCCTTCTGTCCTTCATACTCATGCATGTAATTTCTGCTGCCTCTCCTCCCACATTCATCAGTTTAACAAAATTTCTTTCCATCTTCCTTTCACTTCCTCCTTTGAGTCAGCAACTCCCCTTTCTTACTTCTCACATAAAAATTTCCAATCTTAAATCCACCTCTTTCCTTTTTCACCTCCCTCCACTGCAAGTTTCCTCAAACTTTTCACTCATCTTCCTTCCAAGATCCTCATATACTCTTTCTTTGCTTTCCTCTATCAGTTTCTTAAACATTCTACTTACACATCTTATATTCTTCCCTCCTCCTTAGATGAGCTTCCACTGGTACTTTCCTCTGGGGCAGTTTACCATATACCTTCTTCCCTTCTACAGCTTTTCTAATCCCTTCCGTCCACCATGGATAATCTTTTTATTACTATATATCACAACCTTGTATCAAACTACTAATCCAACTACTTTTAACAGTCTATTTTGAAACATTTTACAAACCTTATTCTTACATGACTGTATCCCTACACTTACTACACTTCCATCAAAACTTTCAGTCAGCCTCCTTTTATAATCCTTCCTGCATTCTTTCTGATTCATCTTCTCGCTTGCCAGCACTTTTACCACAAAATTCTTCCTTCCACTATACCTCCACTTCTCCCTGATCCTTATCTCCACAAAACTGCTAAATGGTCAGAGTCTTCAAAGAACCCTATCATAACTCTGCCATGTAGCACAGCCTTTCTCAACCTTTCATCCACTGCTACAATATTAATCAAAGCCTTTTGTTGTTGTCTTCCATCATTCTTCATCCATGTATATCTGTGGATCATCCTGTGCTGAAAAAAGGTGTTTGCAAAGAATAAAACCTTCTCATAGTAGGTTTGTTGAGTGACTGACTTATGTTATACTGTGTAGTACATACATCACTTATGAATGTGTAAATATGTAAATAACTTTTATATGAAAGACCAAAATGATATATTTTCTTTGTAATACGTGTGTACATATTAAACTTGACATATGCCATGGAGTTCTGATTTTCTGCAGTGAAAAGCCTTCAACATTATTTTTGAGTCTAGATTAATTATAGTAAATTTTGAGATCTGCCAATATATTTTTATGTTTTGATTTACCAGAAATATGATCCCAAGATATTTTTATATTTTGATTTACCAGAAATATGATCCCTTATAATAAAAAAAATGAAAATAGCTATAATAATTATTCTATGCTGCTGTATTCCATAATGAAAGTGACAGTGTCAAGGTATATTTGTGTTAACTATGTACAGTATGTTTTCCTTTCACTTATGACATTTCTCTGGATTAATATTACTGATCAAATTCTTTTGAGGACTTTGCAAAATCAGTAATAGATTCTTTTCTTTTTCATACAGAAATGGTTATGAGTAAAATTGTGTACTTAATACTTGTCAAGATTAAATCATAACTGGTATGTTTCTACTTAACAAAATAGTTATTTTACTAAATGGTCATATTAAGTGGGAAGGGTATCTGTAAACTCCCACCATTAGCTGCTCTATTTTGGTGCATGTGCTGTTTATCTCAAAACAAAGGATTACAGATGTAGAAGGCTCATGAATATAAGTTACAGTGAGGCAAATAAATAATATATGAAAAGGAGTCAGTGTTAACAAATATACTACTTTGCTTTCCCCAAAATATAGAGAAAATTAGCATCCTTTACAAAATCAAATTAAAAATAATTATAGTAACAACACATTGATAGAAAAAAATGATAAAAATAAAATTCCTTCACCACATAAAACATGATAGACCATCCTAATCCTACCTACGTGGTGGTATCAAAAATTTTCTGAAACTAGTTCCATAGCATGCCAACAGATGGTAGTACGGCGATGTGCATGCTGTGACGGTTAGGCATAATCATTATCAATCAGTCTGCCAAGTGGAGTCATTCTATGAACATCGTTTGTTGTTCTATGGGAGTTATTTTGACCACATGCACATGCACATTTGCAATTTCATCATGGACAGCAAACTAGAGCAGAGAGCAAACATCAAATTTTGTCAAACTCATTAAATCTGCAACTGAGACCTTTGACATGATTTGTCATGTGTATGGCAATGAAGGAATGTGTCATGTGAGGTGCTTTGAGTGGCACGAGTGGCACGCACCATTCAATAGCGGGAGAACCTAACTGGATGATGACGAGGTCTGGGTGACCTATCATGAGCTCAGCCCCCGAAAATGTGGAAACAACTCGGCAGCTTGGGCATGAGGATCATCGGAGATCCATTAAGGACATTGCTGTCATCATTGATGTGTCATACAGAACAGTGCAAGCAATCCTAACGTCTAATTTGAACATGCACTGCATTTCTGCAAAGTTCGTGCCCAGGCTTCTGACCCCCAATCAGAAGGAGCACTGTGCCAAGGTTTGTCAAGATCTCCATCAGCATGCCCTGGATGACCTAACCTTCATGTCGAGGGTCATCACTGGGGATGAGACTTGGGTCTACGGGTATGACCCAGAGACCAAACAACAGTCTTCAAAGTGGAAGAGCCCAAAATCTCCATGACCAAAGAAGGCTAGGCAGGTATGCAGTGCAACCAAGAGCATGCTCATTGTTTCCTTCGACATTCATGGGATTGTTCACCGTGAATTCGTCCCCACTGGCCAGACCATGAATGGATAGTTCTACTGCAATGCTCTGAGGCACCTGAGGGAGGACATTCAACGGAAACGGCTTGAAATGTGGTGGGAGAGCAATTGGATGCTTCATGACGACAATGCACCCTCTCATCGAGCTCTTGTAACTCATGAATTTCTCAGCCACAACAGCACAGTGACCCTACTCACCAGATTTGGCACCTTGCAACTTCTTCCTCTTCCTGAAGATTAAGTTTCAGCTTAAGGGTCACCGTTTTGACATCGTGGAGGAGATCCAGCACAAGTCGCAGAAGGTGCATGTTACACTTTGAGAACAAGACTTCCAGAAAACCTTCCAGCAGTGGCAACGGTGCTGGGAGTATTGTATGGCTGCCAAAGGGGACTATTTTGAAGGGGATGGTGCCCAACCGTGAATCAAGTGAGTACTTTCTTGTACATAGGCCTAGTCTCGGAACTTTTTGATATGCCCCAGTACAAATCTAACCTGTTGACAGGTTTTCTGATCCAACCTAATCTTCATACATCTGGAGTATGTGAGCCTTTGGATTACTTGGCATAATGTTTTGAGCAGATAAATCAATTTGTGTTGTTACATCATTTTTGTCATACCAAATTTCAGGAAGGGATTCCAATGGCACTTCATGTACAACATTTACTTCAATATCAAGTATCTCAACCTCTGCCTCAGTCTCCTTATCACGAGGTATATTATAAGCCTTTATAATATGGTCCATGTGTACATTCTTTAGCTCATCTCCTGTTCTTACAAGCAGGGCTGCAGATCCACTTAGCCTTTCTACTGTACCGAGAATCCATTTCTCCTGTGATTTTACTCCACCCACATTGTCCCTGTCTCTGACTTTCTCATTGACATGAAAAACCCTCTCCCTTGAGTGACATTTGTCATGATACCTTTGTTTGTCATTTGTCATGATACTTTTGTTTCTCTTGCTTTGACATATTCTCATGAGCTAAATATGGCTTCACCAAAATAAGTCTTGTTCTCAACTGTCTTTTAAACATTAGTTCAAAGGAAGTAAAATCAGCTACACTATGCAGGACGGATTTATACCTTAACAGGGAATTGGCCAGATTATGTTTCATTGATATGCCACGGGTGCCTTTCAGTACGTGCTTCATTGATGACTCTTTTCCAGGATTTTCACAGATTTTTCAGCAGCACCATTAGAAGAGGAATGGTGAGGTGGAACCAGTATGTGTGATACCATTTCATTCAGTGAACTTATGGGATCCTGCAGACTGAAAAGGGGGGCCCTTATCAGAAACTAGTATTTCAAGAATTTCATGTTCAGCAATTTCATGTTCAGCAAAGATCAGGCATACCTCATACGGTTGTTCATATGCCTTACATGTACCCATTTTGAGTGATTAATAACTAGTACAAGAAATCTGTCTTTTCCCTTTTCAAAAAAATTAACATGGACTCTTTGGAAGGGATGATTAGGTCAACTTGATAGCTTCAAAGGAGCAGTACATGGCAGACTTCTTACATTTTGGCATAATGAAAACTTTCTGACCAAAGACTTTATCTCTTCCTCTAATTTTGGCCACCAAATAAAACTTCAAACTAAAGCTTACATAACACAGACACCTGAGTGTTCAAAATGTATGCCATTTAACATGTGTGCCCTAAAACTTTCTGGAATGATGACTCTCATTCACCATAACAGCCCTGTTCTCCTGAAATCTCATGTTTTCTGAAGTAATATGGTTTCAGTTTCTCACTCACTTCTTCATTATTCCATCCTTGTAGAGTATACTCCATTACTTCTGCTAAGATAAGATCTTTCTTGGTTTTCTGACCAATCATATCTGCCGTAATTGGAAAATCATAGTCACAACACACACAGCGGAATTTTCACCTTCCCCTGAATCATTACATGGCAATCTTGATAAAGCATCAGCATTTGCATGACTTCTGAAAAGTCTGAATTTTCATTCAAAATCATATGCAGAGTGACTGTCCATCTCTGTATCCTAACTACAGCAAGGTAGGTACTGGTGATTTTGGACCAAGAATAGCTAAGAGTGGTTTGTGATCAGTAAGAAGAATAAATTTCCATCTTTACAGATATTGGTAAAATTTCTCAGCACTGCAGATGATGGAAAGGGCCTCCTTTTCCATTTGAGCATAATTCTTTTGACTTGAAGATTCTAAATGCATAGGCAATGGGGCATTCCATTCCATCATCCATTACATGACTAATGACTGCCCCTAACCAATGACTAGAAGTACTACGTGCTATTTTAAGGTTCTTACTGCACCATAGTGAATAAACTAGCTCTAAATAAGATTTTCGTTACGGACTTTAAAGAATTTCTGAGTATGTTTAGTCCACTTCCACGATACTACCTTCTCTAACAATTCATACATATGCACTAAGGTACAAGCCAGATCAGGTAAAAACCTTGAATAATACTGTACCTTTCCAAGATATACCCTTAAATCACTAACGCTTTTAGGGGCAGACATATGACAATGTTCCTAAACTTCCGCTTAAAAGGATATCAACCCTCTGCAGTTACCCTATAGCCTAGATAAGCTACTTCCTTTTTAAAAAAAAAAATTTGCTTATTTTCAATTCAGCATTATGCTGATGTGGCCTGTCCAGTACCTTTTGCACGATCACAGCATGTTCATCAGAGTTTTATTCACTGTGAGATCATCCTGAAAGAAAAGACAAATTTCAGTACCATGTCAAACTTTTTCAATAATACTTTGATATAACTTTGGCATATACTTTCTGCCACATAGCAACTTGGTGTAGTGATACTGGCCTTTGTGCATGATGATAGTTACTGCTGTCTGTCTTTGTCCACGTTCACAGGAACATAAAAATAACACAAATCTAACTTAGAAAACACTGTTCTTCCAGTAAGGGCAGCAAATAAATCTCAGGAGTTACGTAAAGGATAAGGTTCATCTATTACAGCTTGGTTCACAGTTACCTTACAGTCACCACAAATTTTCACTGACTTGTCTGACTTGGGTACACAAAGTGAGCTGCCTAGCTATTCTAATTAGCTTTTACAATTCCTTCTCAACTTTCTTTTTTTAATGCATAAGGAACAGGTCTTGGCTTAAGATACATTAGCCTGGTATCACTGACATTGTCTGCTTCATACCCTTTAATACCTTCATAAAGAGTCCTCAAAGAAGGACTCGTATTTATCTAGTAATGAACGAAGACCAGACTAAAGATCTCGTTCCATCTCACCTCGAGAATATGTGGCCAATTTTTACCTAATACTGCTGGTTAATCAACATGACCAGCCACTGTCATCACCAACTCAACTTTCTCATCATTATACTATCTATCTATCTATCTATATCTCTGACACCTGTTCCAACTGGAACTCCCTCAAAGGGATGGCCACAGTAATAGTCTCCATAACTAGTAAACTCCAGTGCCACTTCTTAAGCCTTTAATGCCTCACCCTTGACAGGCCATTGGCAGAGGTCAACTCTAACGCAGTGTCTGCTGAGGCTCCTACCTAATGTTCCTACTGACTACTATCTAATGCTCTTTACAACTACTTCTACCTAATGCTCCTACCTAAATGTTCCTGTCTACTACTTTTAATTATTGTCCCTACCATTTTGCCAAGAGGCAAGGCTAGCACATAGTGCTCACCACAGGAAAATCTAGATTTATGAAGAATGAGTTGTGCGAGTTAAGTGTTGTGAAGTGGTATGTATGACTAGGAGATATTGTACGTTTGTGGACAGAATGCCAGTAGTCCATGTGTTTGTAAGGCAGAGAGAAAAGATAGCTACCTGGGTCACAGGAGTGCAACTTGACAACCATTGAAGAGCTGGCTCACTAACAAGATGTCACTAACCCTCCCAATACCCAGGCAGGTAGTACTGGTAAAATACTGCCCTGGTTGCTGGCTGCATACCATCGACTACATGAACATCATCATACTTTACTACACAATGAAATTAACCCTCTAATGTAATTTCTCTCCAGAATATGTTCTGAGTTTTGAAGTTGGTTTCTCAAGTGGTACATAATAAACTGTTTGGTAGTCATTTTTACTCATACGAGAGAAATCTGCAGCTGTGTCAATTTCCATTGCAATATTTCTATCATTAATCAGCAAATGCACTAAATACATACAACCTGGTTTAGTGGCATATAAACACATTATTAATATCATCATTTTCAGTCACTAAAGTTCTCTTGGTCAAGACTATGCACTTCTCCATAGAAGTGGTTCGAACTACTCTGGCAGGCATTGGCAATGTGACCTACTGTATTTATAACGTAGAATTCTAAACTTAACACTGAGAGGAATAATGTTTGCAGAGTCACCACCCAAATCTTATCTTTTTGTGTTCCATGCTTTTTTCAAATATTCTACTCCCTTTCTCAACCTTTTGAACAGTACCATCCTCATGGGTTGCACTTGACAGTTTCCATAAACATTTCTCACATGAGTGACATCTATGTACACAAACCTCTTGGCATTTATTCTGCCAGATCCATCATTATGGCAGCATAACAGGCTTTATCAAAGTCCTGAATATTTTCATGTTTAAAGCCTATGCCAAACCAATCTCTTAAGGGCCCTATTCAGAAAAGATCCAAAGTTACAGTGGATGGATAATTTCTTTAAGGCTACTATAAAGTCATCAACAGATTCATCCTCATATATGTCTCTAATACCAAATTTATAACTCTGCAATTTCTATGGGAAAAGGATCATAATACTTCTTAAGGGTATATAATGCTTCTTAGGGTTCCCTGGTGTAAGTATTCTGGACCCAGTGGTGTACATGGTTGGTTCAGCCTCCATGAGAAACATTGCCTTCCTGCTCTGAGTCATGGCAGTCTCCTTTTGCCATGTCTTCCCCCACTGCTGTTAAGTCCTTTGGCCAACAAGAAAAATTCCATCCTTTTACAATAAGAGGTGAAATTCTCCTTAATTTCATCACAGATGTTTAAGTGACCTATGAAGCTGCTAGTTGAAGGTTGCCTCATCTTTCCTTCCTGCACAGTAGCAAGTGAAGAACAGATGTATACGCTACCACAGCTCACCATCCACAGCCTCGACTCAGCGAGAAAATCTGGACAATCCCATCCTCGTCACCAGCATAGTAAATCATCACTTGAAGTTGGAAGGGTATCTGTAAACTCCCACTACCAGCTGCTACATTTTGGTGCATGTGCTATTTATTTCAAAACAAAGGATTACAGATGTAGAGAGATCACGAATATGTTACAGCAAAGCAGGTAAATAATATATGAAAAGCAGTCTGTTTTAACAATATACTACAGTTTTGACTAGAAACTAAAATTGTGTACTTATAACAGTAAAGATTAAATCTTACTTGATATGTTTTCTTGCAGTCATTTTTTTCTTCATCTGAATAAGAATGGTTTTGGAATATATCAAACAATGACATTTGCAGACAGTGACAGAGTAGATACAACCAACAATACATATGACTGACACCACTTATGAAACATATGCCTCTCGTTTTGCTACTCTGTCCTTGGATGTTCATTTGAAACTATAACTGCTTTCATGTCTTCATTAAATAGGTATCAACTACCTTGGTGTTTTAATTATGTAAGCAGTGATAAAAACTTTTACTAATTAGTCTAGCACTGATCTAGTGTTATTTCTTGGGTACTGGACTCTGTCATCACTACCTCAGCATTAAACTCCCAACAGCCTAGCAGCTATGGTACTAATTGTGTTTCTAGTGCAGTACTTGGGTACTGCAGTCCCACCTTAGCACTAACTTCCCAACATATCTCCAATAAACTTTGTCTTATTACATCGGTACTGGCCCACTCTTCTTCACCACCATGGCACTGACCTAAGAGATCTTTGGATGCAAGAGAGGCCATTGTTAAAACAACTTATCGCACATGTGACAAAAAAATCTTTTGGACAATCTATCTGTCATCATTAACTTCATTTATACCCCTTTGTAATGTAGCAGGTGCATAAAAGAAAATATCCCTGAAAGAAGGTATGGATTCCTGCAATAATATGTCTAATACACATTATCCCCAACAAAATTTGATCCACAATGTGCCATTTCAAATTTTCAGTCCTAATCATGGGTCATATAAATGCTGAGAAAGAATGCGGTTTTAGAATTATTCTTAATACCTGAAGAAGGTGCTCAAGATTAATCTCTCATCCTCAAAGTTAGTCACTAACACTGTGTTAGACTGTGGATTCATTTATAACTTATTTAAGTAAGTAATATAAAAGAAATCGAACAGCAACAGACAACTAGGTCCTTTCAAGGATGTTTCGGATAAAGGAAGGGATAAAAAAACTTGGAGATTAGTATGATAACAACAGAAAAGAATACAGATGACTTCAAGAGAAATACGCGTGAACTTTACACTGGGGATGCATTCCTGGAAAACATAAGACTCACTGGATTGCAAATCACATATTACCATATGATTCAATGGGATAAGGTGGGTTAGGGAGAAGTTAAGTTTCTGGAGATATTATTCAATCTAATTTTCAAAAAATAAAAAAAGGCCCAAAAACCTACAGAACAATGCAAGTGCATTATTATCTTACATAATTAAATAAAAACCATATTATAACTTGGTATAATGCTAACATGAAGATATAGCATACAAGCCAAGGGCTTTCCCCATGAGCTGATGCTCTTTCTATATGTCTGCTAACTTAGGTGCTTACTACTCATGGTATATTGTAGGTTCAGGAAGTTATAAGCAGCGGTACAAAAGAATGTAGGTTTTATGTCTACAATAACTTGTGTGCATTAGACTGGCTGCCATGGGGATATTGCCATCTGCAACTGAACAATCAAACCTCAGGGTGATCACTTGCTATTGCTACAAACTGTACTATTTTCTAAACTTTTCCATTTTTTTGTATTTTATATATATCACTTCATTTGTTTCTTCATGTAAAACATACAGCAAACATTGTATGACTTGGTGGTATTGCAACTTGCATGTGAATGATTGCCCTGTTGAATGATTCCCTCCCCCTCCTAAGGCTCCAGTCATGTTCAAAAGTTCACTTCAAGGCCAGGCTCTAATTGAAAAATATAGAGAATTAAGAAATGGGAAGAAAAGACAAGGAAAGTAGTTACGAATTTTTGAGAAAGACCTGTCTTTTGAAATGAGCCAAGTCATAGTTATTGGGAAAGACATGAGAAGGTAGAGAGTTCCAAAGCTTTGACATGTAGGAAAAGAAGCAGTTATCAAAACAGCACACCCTTGAGTTGCCGATGGCCACCCAATAATCGTGTGACACAGCAGCTTGCCGAGTATTACGTGGTCTAGCTAGTGGTGGGGGCACACAAGCAGCCGCTCTCTCGAGCAAAAGCCAAAGTCATACCTATAGAAGACGGAAAGTGAACCAACATTGCAGCGTAGGGCAAGGGGGTCAAGTTTGGAAGTTAGTCTGGGACAGTTTATAAGTTGGACCACTTTCGATTCAACTCTGTCAAATAAGGATACAGAGCTAGAACCACCCTAAATGTGGGAGCAGTACTCCATACAAGGACAAATCAATCCCTTGTATAAACGGAGCAA
>JAYMFT010395166.1:0-19367 GCA_038088735.1 Panulirus argus
ACACACACACACACACACACACACACACACACACAGAGAGAGAGAGAGAGAGAGAGAGAGAGAGAGAGAGAGAGAGGTTGCTGGACAGGTGGTGGTGTTAAACAGATGGTGAACACGGACCTCTGGAAATTGGGCTGACGAGGGACATGGTAAGTGACCTGAGCACTGAGAGGTAATGGTAGCAGAAGGCACGAGGCAGGTGGTAAGTGTTAGGTGGGGCGTCTGTTAGATGGCGAGGAGTGGTAGTGATGCATGGCAGGTGAGCCCGAAGTAGTTAGTGGTGGGGGGTGGTGATAGGCTGAGACCGGGGTGAGGTTATGAAGCGAGTGATGGAATTCCGGCCGTCTGACGTTTACGTCCTAGGCTGGGAAGGTTGGCGGAGGTGCAAGCTAAGGCACGTGTTGGCTGAAGGAGGAGGTGATGGTTCTTGGACGGACAATGATCACGGACGAGAGAGAGAGAACGCCCGCTACATCCTGAACATTTTTCCTCCCGGCGCTTGTCACACTGTACGTGACTCTTGAGGGGTCCTGTGTACACCCAGGTATGTACTACGGTGGGAGAATGGAAAAATACTCTTTCTTTTACGCTGCCGGGCGAATACCTTGTGACCGCGGATAATAATATCTCGACATCATTCACTGTGTGCGAAAGAATTTTCAATTACCGCGCTAACAGAAATGGCATTTTAAAACGACTTGTCAACGAGCGCGAAAAGAGATTAAAATATTCGTTTTAATAAGATCTTATTATCACTCGCGGTAGAGAGTGTACGATGTGTGGCCCTTAACGAAGGTGCATTAAGGTCTTGGTGTATAACGTATAAAGTCTTTACATACACACAAGCTGGTGATGTGCACACCCGCGTGTGTGCACACGGCCTGCAGGCAACCTCCCAACAAAGGTACTCACCGTCCGACCAATTTTTATCGTCTTTAATTTTCGCGATTACTTCTGCCAATCCCCTTAATCCTTAAATCTCTTCGAGGCAAAGACTTAAACCCTTTTAATCGTGAGCTCGTTTAACGGCATTACATAAATCATCGACGAGTCCGGTGATACATAATTCATCCTAGCATTAACACGTTAACTTGCCAGAGGACAAAGGTCTCGGACATGGCCCGTCCAGCCGGCGCGGGACACACAAAACCCGCCTATACCGACGCCGAACTTACAGTCGTCTTCGCCGCTTTGTCGTTCTGTGCTTCTTGGAGCCTTAGTGCCCTTGACTGACTCGGAAAACCTCCATGAACGGCTACATAAGATACACACAGATTGCCCGAGCAGATAAACTCTTCGATAATGGCATGACCGGAGGGCGTAAGACCAAGCAAGGCAGATCGCATGACGGCGAACACACCATAAAAATTATGGGTCCGAGTGAACGGCAAAATACTTGGGAGGATTATAATAAGATGATCAGTATTCTAAAGACAGTGCAAGATGGAGGGGTGTCATCCACCACCACCACCAATATGCCACTAATTCACTAGTCCACAGAGAGGGAAAATCTTCTGGTGCTCAGGACAGCTGTTCTGAAACCCTGGAAGGAGCAGCAACCTCTTAGGGAAAAATTATGGCTGGAAATCAGCAGTCAAACGCCAGCATTACCCACGTATGCTACATCCTTCCAGAGCCAGAATGGTCAGCTCTCTACTGCCTTTGGATTACCCCAACTCCGGGCAACCCATCTTCCTATTAGAGGTAAACCTGTCAAATCTTGAGGGACATCTGACACACTTCTCTCCCCAACATTCCCGATCCTGACGTGGGCTGGCAGTAGTGCCCGTGATCGGTACCTTTTTAGGTATCAAAACACCATCTCCCGGTAGCACTATTTACGAAGCACAAAATACACAACACAACTCCTACCGTCTCTCCCCCTCTGTACACATACACATGCCCTGCAACACAAAATCTTTGAGAGGAGGCCGACGGGTCCTTCTTCAGCCCAGATCGCCAGGAGAAATTCACAGAACGCCGTCACTCCTAGCGCCTAGCTTATTACGCGCCAAAATACGATCGAAGCGCGTCCTTTAATTTGCAAATTCTGTATTTATGAAACACTCGCCACCTGCATTATTCATGCAGGCGCGCCATGCCAGGCGGGTTTAAGGATCAAAGCCAGAGTGACAAATTGTGGAGGGTTCGGTCGAATGGCAATTACTTTCCGTCTGCTGCGTCAGCTATGTTCCAAAAGACATGGAATCCTTCATCATAAACAACAAAACTTTACAATATGCAGGTATCAATTGCCTTCATAAACTCCGTTGATTTCAACGGTAACCACATAAGCATTTCCCAATCCACTTGCTGTTAGGTATGCACATCTTTTTGTACGATATGACTAAATGATAAGCAATGTAAATTGAAGGAAAAATAAACACCCTTTTCTCAAGCTGCAGCACTGAGGTGAAGTCCAAGGGAAAGTGGCGTCGGGCACTGTATGCACCCGAGTTGAAACCCAAACAAAAATAATCAAAATCTGGCGGAGGCGGCGTTCCCAAGCCCGACCGCACACCGAGAGGACGACAAATGAATAGGGGGGCGATAAGGAAAACTATAAATCGTGAAGTGGGTGGAGGTAGGCCGAAGCAAGGCAGCTTACATTGCGCGAGAGTGGCACACCTAGCTAGCTGGCTGCCCCCCCTCCCCCTCCCCCCTCCCTCCCCTGCGCCAGACCAAGACAGCGAACAATACATCAGGTCAGGTCGAGCCGGTAGGTTACCCATGGAAAAGCGGCACACACACACACACATCACACCTCAACTGACCATCTGCTCCATCTTAATTGACGACTCGTGACAATGCGTCCTCCACTGCCCATACTATGTCAACAGCACTCTAATTTTCGTGTTCACAAGCTAATCCAATTATCAAAGCCATGCAAAAAATATCAAATATAACAATTTTTTTCATCCCTTTGTCGCCAACATACATTTGAATGCTATGGAATTTGCACTAGTGAAATCACAAAAGGCGCCACCTGTTAGTGCCGTTCAAATAACCTATTAACATGAGTCATGCTTATGGTAAACAAACACTCACACAACCAACACATAAATCCGAGGCACCCGCTCTCCCCCTCTCACTCTATCTAGCAATTCTCCGCTCCCAGCAAAAACTTAGGCTCCTCAAAATATCGAAACACATTCCTATAAACGCTCTGGGATCCCAACCCTTCTTGTTACGAACACAACTTATTCAACGAACATAACTTATTCAGAATATTAACCCGGAGGGATCCTTTTCCATCAGGTGGTGACCTGTAATTCCCCTGGTCTGTTGCAGGCAGGCTTCCTGCCTTAGGCTGTGGCTCCCTTCTCCTCTCTCTCTCTCTCCCCTCGCCCTTATTTATCATTCCCTAATCTGTCTCACTGGGATTTTAAACGCCGTGTTTTCATTGAGTCTCCCCTCGTGTGTGTACCACGCGTTGTATGCAGTCAGATGGCGTCCCCCTCACACCACTGCTGGCTTCCCCTCACTCCACGGAAAAAAATATGGCCCTCTCATCACCCAGCATGACCTAAATTATCAAAAGGCCAAGGCTGTTTCACAGCTGTGGCCTTCACACGAGATCTGCAGCGTGCCTTCACCTCTGCCCCGTCTTATAAACATTATTATCTTCCTCTACCAGTGTGTAACATCCCTCCCCTACGATATTCGAACTTGCATCTATTCTACAGTAATATCACTCCATTACAGACATCCTTCCTACCCCTATATTTACTATATTTACGAATTTTGTATCATTGAACCTCTGCAGTATATATCATCATCTTAGCCATATTACCTGGGTATACATAATTTCTATTCATACATCTTTTCTGCTGTTACACCAACTCTCAGCATACCCCATCTACAGAGTTATATTCTCAAAAATTCCTATCTGTCATATCCCACTGACTAAAAGGTCTTGCACCCGTAGCGGTAAAGGCAGACGACCTAAAAAAACGAATTATCAACAACTTGACTCCTGCAAACAAGCTTAGTAGTACCCATCGAGCCTGAGGAGTGAAGATCTCAAGCTATAAAAAGTAATGTCTTCTGACACTGGTTCGGTTCTAACAAAGACTTCACAGTCCCAATACAGTCCTCCTGCTTCAGGACGTGTCTGTGGCTCTATCATCTACAATTCGACGTATAATCTAATGCAAATGTCAATCACCTTTGCTTAACGAACCAGACCGCGAGTCATTCATCGTGAAATGTCCTATAATTCCTATCAACAGTATTCATGACGTCGTAACGTCAATGGCGCTGCAGTATGAAAGCTGTGAGTACACTAAAAACCAACACAAATTCAGTAGCGCACAGAGTTCATTACGAAAGTCTCAAGTTACTTACCATACATACCCATAACAGCCTTGGTCCAGTCTGCCGAATAATTCACAACCAGCCTCCCAATCCTAAGGAACAATCCCATACTGACAAATCCCCCAAGCGCTGCATCCTCGCCCTTGAGGTGTGGCTGCTGTGGGGTCCGCCTGCCAACATGAATATTCAATATCACATGCTGCTTCAGGAAATTGCCAACGTTGATCCATGAAGAGCCCAGCGGGGGTTCATTGCAGGGCCAGCAGCAGCAACAGAGAGAGAGAGAGCTTCCCATTTTTCTTTTTTTTTTATTGTGTGAGCTGAGGGAGGTCTCCCATCCCCATCCAATATGTCAACTAGAACACAGCTATTTGTTCATGTCTACAACCTAATACCCGTGGAAAATAGAGTGAACAGATCTTAATTCCATTTACAAATTCGTACGTGCTCTCTCTCTCTCTCTCTCTCTCTCTCTCTCTCTCTCTCCCTCTCTCTCTCTCTCTCTCTCTCTCTCTCTCTCTCTCTCCCTCTCTCTCTCTCTCTCTCTCCCCCCCCCCCTTTCAAGACATATAAACAACGCTAACAACGAACTTATCATCCTGCGGCTGAGGCCAGGCCCGGATAATTCCCAGGGAATGATAGAAGTTGAGGTTTAAACAGGCGTTTTCAAGACTTTCCCAGGGCCTCTTGAACTTTATAACAGTATTTACCCAAGTTTTACGCCCGTAACTACAGCTCTGCGTTATCCGGCCCCATTTCCCGCACGAATCGCAGGAAAACACCCGTGATAACAGTAATGCTGGGGAGAGTTTAGGGTCTTCGAAGGTTACCCGAGACGCAAGACACGCGACTTCCTCCACATGAACTACGCGGGCTAAGGGGAGGAAGTGGACCATCGACAACAGTGCGCAGTGCGCAAAAGTTTGCCCCCTCCTTCAGGTTTGTCAAATGGCTTACATCACTGACGGCTCTCACGCGTACCAGAGGAGGGGGAAAAAATACAATAAACACGATATTGAACAGACACGTGACAAATGTATACGGAAAGAGAATGCGGGAGAATCCACCAACCAACATTACTACCTATGAAGAAGTTTTACCTGAGACGGGGATAAAGAGAGAAAAAATAAATGGCCAATGACCATTCGTTCCTTCCGAGTCTTGGGACCAATATCCATTAACAAAAAATATATAAAAGGCATCACATTATCGAACTTTGATTCAGCTTCCACGATTCCAGCAATTTCTCGCCATCGACGGCAGAATCACAGGTCCTAGAGTCTGTCTAAATTGTTTACAACAAAGCATGTTGCTGTTACTGTCATTAAGTAAACACAATCCTTTATGAGATATTCATGTAGGTCTCTTTAAAAACAAAATGTGATTAAATAATTCGTTAAAAATGAAGTCATTTACGTCCTGTGCAAGATAACGATAAATGATGAAGAGAAATGAGAGAAAAACTCACAAAAGGACTTGTTTGTCGTACTTGTTCCGACAATAAATGGTCCATGAGTTAATATGAAGATGATGAGTTCGAGGCGAAGTGTGTTTACTCTCTCCTCCAAGGCTCCTGCCGGCTTCATCCTAAACCTCATCTTTTTTGGAGCAAAGCGTCTTTCCTATCTTCATTCACAGCAACGTAACGGAGAACAATGGTACTATCATCTTTATCATACGAATGGCATCGTTAAGATACAACATTACTTTCACTTCACTTAAACTTATTACTGGCATATTACCCCTTGTCAAAAACATAACGGCCCACACAGCTTCCATCATCATCTTTCACCCATCGTCACTAACCTCGGCTTATAGTTAACTGACTAATGACCATCATCACAACTGCACGACTCGCATCACTCTCTCAACCTTTTCCCCATCTTCCAATACCCTAACATTAGTACTCACCATTATCATAAGTAGTCCATCATTATCATTATCCCAGCCGAGAACAGGATGAACATCTCCGACAGGCAAACGTCACTTGTGCACTATCACCATCAACTCCTATCATCGTCATTACCCACAAAAATACAGCCACAATCATCACCACGAATATATATCGTCTCACAACAACATCTGTATTCATGCATTCAACGCAGGTCAAGAAGCCAATACGCCTCCCAGATCGCCTAGGCAACAAACGTTTCTCCCGCAACAACAACAAAAATGTCTTCCCTACAGGTACAACAACAGAACCTAAAAAAAAGGTTCCAAAAACCATAAAAGACACGGCAATACAACCACAACGACGCTACACAAAAGAGACGAAAAATCCCTCAACAAGTCAAGCAAAGCAGCCCTATCGGGCCAACCAGTACAACTCTTAAAAAAAATATACCAGTCATTCCACACAGCGATCACGAAGAGGACCTTTACCCACCCCGTCATAATTATCCTCCAGTGTGCTTACGTACCAAGCATGAATATTTATAGGACAAGAGTAATCAGAAGTGTCGTAACCAACTGCTATTAACCTTGCTACACAAGTTTCTATAAGAACCGAAACAATATCACTGTTGTTCCTTAGTGAAAATGCCTTCCATACAGCTTATGCACAAAACTGTTAATTTTGCGTAACACTAAAAGGCACTGCGATCCTCAAACACTCATCTGGAAACTCAGCGGTCATTACACGAGTCCAATGATTCGTCTTGAAAAGCCAAAAAACTAGTACGAGTATCACTACATACCAAAACTGCCTATGAAAAAGAAAAGCGAATAAATCCACCTCATCACAATCCAATCGAGCAAGCAACACAACCTCCTTTTGAAATCAAAATTCCTACCAAAGGACAATGAAAAGTAATCACCCAGCCCATACCAACGTATCCATAACGACCATCACCTGAACAACCAAAGGAATTCTCACCATGACCACCAAAAATATCACCAAGCCAAGGTGGGGACAACAGCTTGTGAACCAGAACAAACCTAACCTAACCTTCAGATCCGTAGACATGCTGCTGTTGGGCGTGAACAACCTGAATACCACTCGCTACTGCTGTACTTCCACTGCTACGAACGAGAATATTATGTATATACCAGGATAAATAACATCAAAAGAGTTCGATAAATAATTCAAAGTTGCATTAGCTATGAAAATGAAAGATGCTTCGAATTCGCTTCCCCCCCCCCCCTTAGGTTTATATCACTGCTTTCAACAAATCATGTGAAATTTTACGGATATAATAATTTCAGAGTTCGGCAAACGTCCTGACCTAAAATTGCACAGACATAAAAAAGCAAACACAATATAGCAAGCTTGTGTTGTGCCCGTTGCATCTGGACTATGTTAAACGGTCATGAGGCTTAGAATCATAAGATGGACTGGGAAATTCAAGGTTCGGTCGTTATGAAATTTTTTCTTTCTTTCCCAACACCACTAAACTCATGAACTCTTTACCGTAACATGTCTCTCCTAACAGACAGCATCAGTCCCAGTTTTAAAGGTGTGCATCCAACTGCCTCAAATAAACTTATATTCTTCTTCTCTTCTTACCTCTCTTCAGCCCGTTCTCAAGTTTCATTTAAAGCCTGAACTCGATGAAGATTTTTGTTCGGGACTGGAGCTTTCGACACACACACACACACACACACACTGCATGTATAAGAAAATGATTAATAAAATGGTCTGTTATTAGCCAGAAGAAAAATTCCTGAAACTGGCTGCCCCTGCCGCATTCCCTTCCCTGCAGCGAGGCCTCTGGACAGGCAAGTCCTAAGGGTAGACCCTGCAGCGGAGCCTCTGCCCAGGCAGGCCCAAGACGTAGCCCCTTCAGCGTGGGACCTACTCCGGGGTGGCCCCTGCCTAAGCTCAATAAAATGGCCTGAAGTCAATCAAAAGAAAAATTCTGAAATTGGCGACCCCTCTCTCCCCTCCCCTGCAGCGGAGCCCAGGCACGCCCAAGACGTAACCCCTACAGCGAGGGCCCCGCTCAGTGGTGGATTCTGCCTAAGCTCAATAAAATGGCCTGGCGATAGCCAGAAGAAAAATCCTTGAATTAGGCAGGCCCTACCGCCTCCCCTCCCCTTCAGCGTGGTCCCTGGACAGGCAGGCCCCTTGGGTTGACCTTGCAGCGGGGGCCTTGCTTCGGGGTGGCCCTTGCCTAAACTCAATAAAATGGCCTTGCGTTAGCCAAAAGAAAAATTCCTGAACTTGGCAGCCCCTGTTTCCTCCCCTCCCCTGCAGCGGAAAAGCGTGCACGACGGGTCAGGTGCGAGAGAAGGTAGTTACTTATAATGGAGGTGTCTGTAACGGAGGAGGAAAATGAGCTTAGGAAATTCGACTGAAAGGAAAGACGGAGACTTAAAACAATGTTACCTAAGTGATGCCATGGTGAAGACAATGATATCTGTACCAACCACACGTCCAGAAAAAAACGCCAGAACGAACAGAAAATCTATAAGAAGAGAAAAGGGAATTCGACAGGTGGATGAAGGAAGTGGTGTCAATGAGAGAGTAATAGGCGCGAAACCGGAGGTTATTCGAGCTTACTGAAGGTGGCCAGGACGTGTCGTCATTAACATAGTGGCCCATGCCAGGCAGAGACTTGGCGAATCGAACAGCAACAAAACGTGAGGATGGAACAGGAGTGACGGGAAGGGAAAAACACCGACTAAGAGCATCCTTCATTTACGGAAAGTGGTGGAACGAAAAAAAAAAAGAAATATCAAAGGAAAACCAGAGATGCAGAAGTACCTAAAATGATGGGAGTGCATGGAGATTAAGTTAGCCAAGCAGCCGAGGCGAAGCGGGAGCAGATTAACACGACCTTCAAGCACTGACCCCTGATACTTAAGTAGCCCAGCAGCCCGCCATTACGCCAAGCCCAATGATGTATGTATTCACTGTATAAGAATATTATGAGAAAATTCTAATATCTCAACAATGTCACTGCGTTATTTAACATATAAAGAGACCCCCTTCCCGAAGGTACCACAATTGATAATTTCCATATCATTACCATTAATATCGTGTAAAAGGAACCCTTGTAAACTTAATATAAACTTCTAATGTTATTCTCTCTCCATAATGAAGTCTTTAACCTCCATCATAATTAAAGAATGTCACACTGTTTTCACTTTTGCCTGTATTCCTTATACAACACTTTCATCTTAGAAATTTAATTTCAATCTATCTCTACCCTTAAGTACTACACCTATAACACCTTAGAGCAAGGCGGCTTTAACCCGGTAGAAGTTGGGTGGAGTGAGGCCCTGGACTGAGAAATATGTGGTTGTGAGTTTGCTAACAGCACCACATCTCTAGCTCCCGCCACTGCTGGTGAACAGTAAGTAAGCAAGCCTTCCATTTCCGCCCCTTGGGATCAACAATGATATGGAGGTCTATAGATTTAAAAAGGATATCGATATTAATGTCATTAAAATGAAGTCATTTCTGCACAACGATGAAGATAGGACTTCAAAGAATTCAAACGTCATTCGTAGGACACGAAAATACTATATGCAGTAAAGCTCACACAATGTTATTGTGCTATGGATGTATACATATGTACATTATACGGTCCCGGACTAAAGTCTTGGGAGGCTTCAAGTCCCCATACCTTCTTCGACTCCTGATCGAAGATGTACCATCTCTTCTGTTGTACCTCTCGAGACAAAGGGCTCGATACAGCTTCGATCTACCTTGTCTCCGGTCTCTTGACAGAGACTGTACATTAATTCATGACCTGAATCATCCTTGTTAACTTAGTTGATATGAAAACACGCGACTCTCAGCATATATATGATTCATATGGAAAATAATACTACTACTATATATCCGTTACAGAGTTAATGGAAAATAATAATACTACTATATATCCGTTACAGAGTTTAAAACAAGTTACTCGAAAATATTCCCAAAAAATACTCTAAAAAAAAATACTTAATGAATCTATCAAACGCAAGAGCTGACGACAGTAGAGAGGAAAAAAAAATGAGGCTCTTTCATGAGCATGCCAATGTACCTCATAATAAAACGTTAACATCAAAAACGTGTAAAATTACTGGGACACAACGAAGTGTGGGGTCGACTCCTCTTATCTACTTATTTACAATGGGATAACTTTTCCAATTACAAAACTTTTCTCTTCAAGTACAAAACTTTTTTTTTTTCTTCAGGTGTACCACTGAGGCTGTATGAACTTGATCCACCTTATGTACACGAGAACGAAGTTAAAAGATAACAAACGGACGCAAACATGAAAAAGAATATTAGTGTCAGTGCCTTTTTTTTACAACTATTATTGTTGTAAGTTTTATAAGAATATATGACAGTGGTTTACAGAGTTCCTTGCATACAGATATATTCTAATAAGTCTTGAACTGAACCAGGTTATTTCATATGATGCACAGACAACCGGACCGTAACAGTATTTATTCAAGAAACATACAACTTCCTGTAATCGTAAGGTAAATTAGTACTTTACATATACAAGCAACCATTAAAGGCGCAATTAACGTTCCTATACCATTTTGAAAATAACGTGACCTAATTCTTCACCAACTATGTACACGAGACGTATCAAGCTTAACCAACACTAACTAGCCATCCTTAACCACCATCAGGTTATTACAGGAACCTGTGAAGCTGAAGATAACCACAGAGCTCCAAGACTGGGTCGAGCTTACTTTACAACAGCGGACGACATCGAGACACCCCGTCCAATGCCTTCCCGAAGACACTCTGCAAGGACATGGCTAACATGCAACTGCAAATATGTCGCTTCCAGTGTGTCATGAAAAACCGAAGTCTTGCATTCACAGGTAGGGTTTTCGAATTTAAGTCTAAAGAAAAACAAATCCTCACTGTGCAATACACAGATGTATCCTCACCTTGAAAGCTGTGTTCAGTTTCGGTCATCTTGGAAAAAAGACAGAAAAAAAAATTATTCCAAGACTGAGAAATAATTCCCATGAAAGCCGACTACACGACTTAAACTTATTCAGCCAAGAAAAGAAAAGGTTTCATGATAAAGAAAAGGTTTTATTAATTTACTGAATCATCTGCCAAATGAAGTAGCTGAAAGTAACACCACGTTTAAGAATAAAGTTGATAAAGTACTTTACTTCAAACCCATGACTAACATTACTTGTGCCTCCTTCATATAAAGTTTACTGGCATTCATATCTAAATCACGTGCATGCTTTTCTCCTCTTACTACACTTATCTCAAGTTTCTGATATCTTCCACCATCACAAACAGCCTCGTAGGGCCGACCCAGTGGTCTATTGTTGTTCGAATTCCTTTGTGTCCCTTTGAATTCCCAGCTCTCTCTCTTTACAACTGAAATTAATAGCCACACGCTGGAGTCCAGAAGAAGAACAAATAACCAGAGAAATCCCTCAGTCACAGGCCCGAGGTGAGACTCGGTGGAATCGTTACAACTGACACATAATGGAGCATCTCTCCCTGAGTGGTGCCCCTATCCCAGGGAGCGACCGTGAGGAGTAGCCACCACTGGTATACAACGAGACATCTGGTCCGGGTGCAGAAGCGCTGCGGTCTACTCCATTCTTCTCCTTCACAGTCAAGTGTCCCAGAAATGGACAACTCTGCACATTCCTCTTGACAACATAATTTCAACGAGCTCGTGTCTCAAGATGAGGTATTTGTGTGGTATGCATCTCACTATCCAGACGGTTATCCCGCTCGAGACGTCTTTACGTCCCTCTATGAACAGACCAACACCAGACGACGACAAGGAAAATACCCCCTTCTACCACAAGGACCGAGGGATAAAGATCTGGGAGACATTTGGTAATGATATTCAAGGGGTAACATTAAAGGCCTCTCTTCTCCCTGACACCCTGGGGTAGTAAACTGATGAAAGATATATGAATGTGTTTATATGTTTCTTGTGAATATTGAACGTCCTTAAAAATAGATCTGAAGCTTCTGCGACTTTAAAAATTATTTAAATCTTTATCAAACGCAGTAATACAATGGTCTCTTTTACGATGATACGGGAAAGTGAATAACCACCACGATCTGAGAAAGGAATGACAGAGGCAACTCTGGCGAAGCGCTACTGTTGGCCCGCTTCGAGTCCCCCATGAACTACATATCCGCCACACTTGCCACTTAACGATGGTAACTATCAATCCCAGACAGCCTCGACAAGCTGCAAGTTTCCGTCGCCGCAACTAGCGAAGCCGTTTGAGGGCGACCCGCGACAAGACAAGGGCAAAACTTTCACAATCGTTTCCACCAGCAATTTGAATAACAGGCGGCATCCCAGGTCCCTGGCTTTGATCAGAGTATTAAATGATGAGCAATATATATATATAAACGCTTCAATTGTTACATCTGAGATTACCTGGAACTCTCAGGTCATGATGGATATTATGGTACTGTAAATAATTCCAACTGACCTTGAGAGATACGCAGCCTCAAACTGTAGTTCAAATTCTAACCTTTGGAAATATCTAACAGCTGATCATTTTTTTTTTCAGCCCAATCTAACGGACGCGGGTTGTCAACTTGCAGGCTAACCAGTTGCGGCTGTGATTTGTGCTTCCTGATCCGTAGTTCCCCACCGGCAGTGAAGCACCAGTGTGAGCGCTTCCTTCCCAAAGCGTTGTTGGTCCCGCGACACCTGCTGCTGTACAACCCCACCGTGCCAGAAACCCACATCAAACCAGCTCTCCCGACCACAGGAGAAAATGGCGCAAACAGAAAAATAGCCAGGGTGCGATGCCGACGGGAAGACTAATGGTGAGGGAGGCCGTGAGAGTCGTCTTTACCGTCGAGAACATCATCAGCAACCATCCCTTTCCTCCTCCTCCTCCTCCTCATCCTCCTCCTGCCTTCCTTCCTTCTCCTCTTCCTAGACCTCCTCCTCCTCCTCCTCCACCCCCCCCTCCGCCCAACTCCTGGCACTTCTTCCCCTTCCTACGCTTTTCATCCTGCCTCCTGCTGCCGTCCTTGGAACCCGCCCACGAATCTGACATTCGCTGCTGCTCCCACAGATAGTCAAGCGAGTCACCATCTCACACACACACAATATCATCTTACATCACCTTGGCCATTACGTATCGCCATCTACGGTGTCCTTATCATCAAAGCAATTACATACATACATACATACGAAGCTTCCAGTACCACTCGATCTTCTCCCGTATTTCTTAGAACCGCAAGAACAAAAACATAAATAACATCCTTTTAACAGTAGTTAGAGTTCCATCTCAGCAAAAATTACCAAACATGTCTCGTGGAAAGACGACTTCAGCGTCATAAATAATATCAACAACCCTGCCGCTACCTTCCTCAGCATCGCCAGGCCACAAACACCTACCACACCTTCCTCAGCATCGCCAGGCCACAAACACCTACCACACCTTCCTCAGCATCACCAGCACCACAACCAAACACAAACCACTACTTCCCTCAGCAGTACCAGCGCCACGAACGACTCCAGCCGCCAAGCGCGCGCACCACCTCCGGAGCCTCTCCCACACTGCTGTCACCCGCGCCACGACGCTTCTCACCCTTAAGACCGCTTCAATCCCCATTAAATTTGTGTGGGGTGGAGCGGGTGGCATGGCGGAGTAAGGATGGATGGGCAGGACTGTCAGCCTGCAGGAACTGGTGGGGGGGAAAAGTTCACGGAGGGAGGAGAGGCTTCTGCATGGGGAAGGAAATTTTGAAATGCGTTGCAGCGTGGGCATGGGGGTTCCTAGGTTGGAAGCAAGGGCGCCGAGAAGTAAAAGGAAGAGTGCAAGTTCATCAGGGGAAAGGGGCCGTGGCAAAGGAGAGCAACATGGGGATAGGGACGAGGCGGGATGAGGGGGGAAAAAGATATGAGAAGAGGCTGTATGGGGAAGGGGCAGCATGGAGGCAGCATGGAGGGAGGAGTGCAGCATATGGGGGGCTTTGGAAGCGACAATGATGCAGCACTGGGATGCAATCGCTGGGGTGAAATGGGTGCAGCATGACGGGACCACAGGGGAGGTTGTAAACGTTATGGTGAATGTTGTGGCTGTCTGGAAGCGTGGGAGAGGACAAACGCTATAGGAGAAGGGGGCGGTGGGCGGAATGCCAGGGTGAAGGCATGGAGGGGTGAGGCCAGGGTGTGTCTTGGCTGCCTTTGATGCTCAGAGGAGGCCTGGGGGAAAGGAAGAAGAGACGTGGGGAGTATAAGTGAGGGTGCAAAGGTATTAGCAAGGTTGAGGAAAGAAGGAAGGGAGGATGGTTTGTGGGTGGAATTCCACTGGAATGGGGTGTGGAGAGACAGACTGACAGAGTGGAAGAGAAAGGGGAGGAAGTTTGTATGGAACAGGTTGTGGAGGAGCTGGTAGGATTCAGACGTGGATGGAGAGGGGATAGCGGTGGAGAGCGAGGAAAAATGTAGATTTCTGATGATGCAGCGTCGAAACACTGGCAAGGCTGAGATGTGATACGGAGGACAAGGTAAGTCTGTGAAGGAAGGGAGAATGTAAACAAGAAAGACAGGATAATGATGATGACTGAGAGAGAGAGAGAGAGAGAGAGAGAGAGAGAGAAGGAACGAAGGAGAGGACCGAGAGACCCCGCGCCCCTTCTCAGGGATTATCACGTCCGCGGAGACAGATATTAGCGACTTCCTCCAAGGTAAACACTTTAGACAAGTTTCGTGGGATAAGGAAGAAAAGTGTGAGGATTTGATGGTGTTTCAGGTAGATAAAAACCTCGAGACACGAGGAGGCTGCTGGTGAGATGTTGGCTGGAGTTGGGCCCCCAAAGCGCCCCCACGAGTGACGGTGTTCATGGTGATGCGGATTCAGATGCAGAATTTCCGCTTAAATGAAATACTGTGGACCTGAACACTAAAACAGGACACTAAAGTATCCACAAAATATATAATAAAACTCTTCTTTCTAGAAAATATTACTTTACCGAATATCATTCCTCAAGAATTATAAAAAATGTAATAAAGCTACACACTTAAACCGCGTGAAACAGACGTCAACTTCCAGGAAATAAATTTCGCATCTGAAACGAGAGTTCGTATCAGACACAAGAATCATGCAAAATGGAAACTAAAACCGAAGAATACGAAACTAACTGCCGTCTTACAGAGGCATCAGAGTGTTTGCTAAGGTGTCGCTATTTCATGGAACCGGCAGCCTATCTTGCCAGCCACTTGTAATGTTCAACTTACAGAGTAAACATCAAATTCTTTCTTTCTCGCCCTCTTTTCCCACTCCCGGTGTCTGGGGGCACCTTGCCAGCGTCGGGACTGTGTGGGTCTTGGTGAAGCTGTCCCGTACAGAAGTTCGTCTTTTACGTCCTATAAGAACTTTCACCCACCTCCCTTTCTGAACTTTACAAGGCGCAGTACTCCCGGCGTCTGTCTGTGCATAAGCAGTGCCTGTATACTGTATATGCCGTGGTATCTCCAGCAACTGTGTATGTAACTTATTAGTATGTACCTCTGTATGGCAGGTGACTGTGTATATATATCGGCCAACGTCGCAGATCGCTCACAGAACTAAAGACCCTCGCAACACCGTCTTTATATAACAATAAGGCGTTTTCTCGCACACGAGTTCAGTGAAGGTTACCACGGCCCACTACACAATAGCGCTGTGTCATCCACGGATGCAAAGACCTACCAGAAATACACTCAGAACTAACATCACCTCAACTGACGCGAGATTCCTGAGAATCCTGCTTCTCTAGAGACTCCTGCAGCGGACACGGCTTCCTCTGCCCAATCCTCGACTTCCTCCCATACACACGCTGCCTCAGCCTTCCCCCTCTCCCTGGAGCAGCAAACCCAGAGGCTACATCCTTCCCTCTTCCCACCGACCATCCACCATCCCTTGCAACCTCCCCTCTCCCTACCCTCCTCCCCCACTCCATCACCAGGACTACTCCCTCACTTTCCAACCCTCAAATCATGATCTCAAATCCCAAGTCTCGGTTCCCGACCCTTCTCCTCCTCCTCCTCCTCCTCCTCCCCCCTGGAGCGGTCTCAGAGTCTCACTTGCAGAAGCTGAGATCCCCCCCTATGGCCTACCCTCAACCGCTCACCCCTATCCCCTCTCCCCCGAACACACACACACACACACACCACAGCTCCGGCGTCGCAATTCTACACCCCATTATGGAAATATCGTGTGCGTTCGAACGTGTCTCGGTTTGAGGCCTGCGGGGAGAAGAGGTTGTTTATGGAACAGCCTACAGTTGTAGATATTTCTGTTGATGTCCTCCTCTTCATGGAGAACATTTCTTGTGAATTAATATTCCAAATAGTGATAACTGGTGTGTATTTTCATTCCCTTATTACGCCGTCCCCTTGGTCTCGCGACAGATTTCAAAAATCTTAAACGTGCAGGCGAGCAGAAAGGTGGGAACCCATTACTCACGCGATGTAATTAAGGCTTCACCGGTCTGGACTGAATCGTCCATGGAACTCAAGCAGCGAGAGACGAGAATTCAATTCATCACTTGACTTACTCTCCCAAATCGTAGGCAAGACGTTATAGGTACTTAGCAAACTTATGTGTATGGAGCAAATACAGACATTGGTGATGTGTTTACGGCTGATTAAAGCGATGAAGTTAGCAAGCTTACAAAGCCTAGATACAGGAGAAGGACGTCCTCTAGTGCGTCACTGTCAAAGAAATAGTTACAGAGTTTGGGAAGCCTATGAGCGTGGAGGTCTGCTGCAGTCTGTGATGAAGGTAATTACATCAGCCTGTGAGGAAACAGGAGGTGCTGAAGGCTGCCAGAACTCGCGTTATGTAAGGTTTGGGTCGGGGTGTACATATCTCAAGAAATAACTAATTTGCCTCTGAATAAACTGCCTGCCTGTGGGCTGCCTTACCAGAGACACCAGCTGCACTGGACGCCATCAGAGCGGTTTCACGTCCGACACACGCTTCTGCGTGTAGTTTCCCGGCCTTCCCTGTCTCACCAAATATCCTGCACATAAAGATCCCTCGGGGAAACAACCAGAGAGGGGTTTCCGCTGATGAACATCGGTTGATCACACATTTTCTTTAAATTTCAATATATTTTGCAAGGTTTCTGGTTACCCTGCATTAATTGAGGTCAGAGACAGTGGCTACCAGAATGTCCGTGTCCGTGTCTGTCTTGCCTCAAAGGTCGTCCGTGGAAACAGTCCAGCAGGAAACAGTACAGAGTGCAACGGCACAGCTAGCAACGGCATAGTTAGCAACAGCTTCTGTGAACGCAAGTGTATGATTACGAAGCTAACGTGCGCGTATCACATGAGCACTACAGCTTGAGAACCTGTCAAGACGAGGTGATTACTTCGTTCCTCGAATGTGTCGTTTCATTGGACGAACATCGGGTTCTCAGACATACGAGAATTAACCCAGACTGAAAAAAAAAAACGGTTAATTACAACACAGTCTACACGGTAACAATACAGTCAGGAGCACTCACTCCACACGGCAACAACCTGACAAGCAGCAGTCGGTAACATTCCGAACTGCAACGTTGTGGTCAGCAAATGTACGTGGGTAACAACCCGGCTGACCAGTGTGTGTGTGTGTGTGACCTGCGCCACTCTAGAGCCAGAAGGACGTGACGACGAGTCCACAACCTGCAGCCAGAGGCTTGAAAACGAACGACGGGTGCAATTCCATGACGATGATGCAGTTCTTTCTAACGAGACTCGTGTCTAAAACAGCCATTATTTCTTGATTAAACGACCGAATCTCGGCATTAAACCTAATGTTAGGGAAAGGTTCACCGTCAGCGAGAAGAGATGAAAAACATCATAGGCTTAGATTAAGAGCATTTCTCACGTCATACAACACTTGCTGCGATAAAATATTTTCGAAAACAGCGGCGGGCCCTTTGTTCTGAATTACCCGACTGCCATGAATACTCCATCCCTTTTATCCTAGGCTGTTTGAATCATACAGAGACCAACGACATATAACGGTGACGGATACGGTGAGAAGTAAATTACTACCCACCTGGTGAATACCTGGTATATATATATATATATATATATATATATATACGCAGATACTTGGGTTACCACGGAGCTAAGAGAACGCCGCGAGCAGGTCAGGGGAGACAGAACTCATAGAATGTATTGCAGGAGAATTACTTGCAGCCATTTAAACCTTGTTATTACCAGGTGAACAAGCAGGGAGTCTGTGGGGGCAAGACAAAGCCGCTCTTCTGCCGCGGGGAAGCTTCTGGCTGGGAATGGAGTCGTGTTCCATTCAGCTTAATTGTCTGCAACGGTTCCTTCCTGCAGGACTAAAATTGATGTTGTGTTTTGTGGGGGGAAGGGAGTGATTTAGAGGACAAGGGGCTCTGCAGTTAGTTATTGCCACAAATTGAAAACCAATAATACACTGCACGGCCCTGACAGAGGTGATATTTTTTTTCCTCGACGTGATAAACACTGTCTGTTATGCGTTATAGATGAACAGGAAGAACTTTAGAAACAAACATTGCACGTATACCACCACGAGTTTTTATCGTCATAATGCGCGGACTCGGCATGTTCCTGTCCACGGAACACGGAACCGGGATCCTGCTATATACTACATAACCCGGGAATAGCAACCTCCTGACATGATGGTACGGCCACTGGGGACGACGGTACGACGACCACCTCTCAACGTGGCTTTACGACCCTGGACACGACCCTTGAGCACGGCGAAACGACCCTTCAACGACCCTTGCGTATCACGAGTAACGACCTAAAGACTCATCCCGTCGTGCTCAAGACGACGTTGTCAGGCCGCACCACCCAGAACACGACCACAAAACTACCCACCACTCGCTTAACACGCTGGGTTATAAATCTTACCTCGCAAAAGAAATCAACATTCATTGTAGTTTGAATTTATACCCACACTATTTGTCTCAAGCGTCTGCAAGTGTCCGCCAAAAGCGTTTGTTACAGCACGAAACATTGACACATTGCTTCTACTTTGTTTGCCGGAGGTGTCTGTATGTAGATGTATGTGTAAGCATGTATGTGAGTCATATATATATATATATATATATATATATATATATATATATATATACACACACATATATATATATATATATATATATA